>CM073769.1:63764434-63923573 GCA_037158775.1 Hetaerina titia
ATAACTGCGAAGGAATGGAAGATGATTGAGATAGGAAGAAAGTGAGGACAAGCAGAAAAAGGAAGGGAGAAATGTTGAGTAGGGCTGGAATCGGAGCTTATAATAATGTAATTGAAATTTATTGAGCTTTTCATTGGTTCCAGTTATCATCTAACGCCTTAAACTATGGGAAAGGGCTACTACCTGCTACCTGAATTAAATATTTTAATCTGACATGAGGAAACAAAACATCTTGGCGGTAGCTATGCGATATTTCACTTAGGAAATGCTGCAAGCCATTCGCGCAGAAATGGATATCCTAGAAAATATGGAAACCGTTAGAAATTACAAATAATCCAAAACTCTCCTTGGAAGTAGATAAGAAAATTTCCGCGGGCTAAAAGAAAAATATCAAGTACCGCTCCAAGAATAAACAAGCTTTATTAATGTCGCAGATTTTTTATGCTTACCAAGATTCGGACTGGTCCAGAAGAAAGAACACATTGTTATACACGCAAAATTTTTCATTAGTACATTTTAACGTTAAATTAGTCGGTATTCTATCGGTTCAAATTAGCGAGAGAGAATTTCACTAAGGGTATTAAGAAAAAATTCCCTAAAATTTAACAGAAAAAATACTATGATGAGATTCAATCTTTTTAAGTTTCAAATTTTACGTTGCCTTCTAATAATCTTCTGTGATTATCATAAAAAGAGCTGATATATTTTTTCATAATTTTTCTAAATCGCGAGAATAAATTGGGATTCAGTAATACTACACCTAAGAACTTGAGGAAAATATCGAAAGATAGACCTGAATATTAAATTTCTTGAAAATAATTTATTTTGGACTTTTAAAATACAGCAATAGCGTTGATTTAATACTATATGATGATAATAAACTAACCGAATCCAACATTGCCAAAATTGATACTGTACCTTAACGATTATTGAATTCGCTCAGTTACATTCATTATCATTTTGAAAATACATTTTAATACAAATCATTTGAGCCACTCATAGACATAAAATTACTTCACTCCATCTCTTTCCATTAAGACGATAAACGTAAAAAAATGCACGAACATTGATTATTTTCCGCTTGATATGTTTGTTATTGATGATGCGATGATGCGATGATGATGATGATACATATGATGCGTGTATTGCAGAAAATAGGAATGGATTGGAGGGACAGGAGACTGATCCGCAACCTGTACATGCCTCAGACTGCTCAGGTGCGAGTCCGGATGGGCAGTGTTAGGAAGAGGTGTAAGGCAGGGTTGCCAATTGTCACCGGTGTTGTTCAACGTATGTGTAGAGGAAATGATTAAAGAGGCATGGGAAGAACTGGAGGTAGGAATGAAAGTCGGAGGGGAATTCGTAAAATCAGGTTTGCCGATGACCAAGTTTTAGTTTGTCAGTCAGACAAGGGGTTGCAAGTATTGCTGAGTGAATTGTAAATTCAGTGCAATAGATATGGGATGAAAATTAATATTAATAAAACAAAGGTCATGCGATTTTCCAGAAAGAGAAAGGGATTAAACATAAAAATAGGAGGGGAAAGAGAGCAGGTAGAACGAGTTACGTATCTCGGAAGTGTTTTGGACCAATACGGTCAAAGTAGTAGGGACGTAAGGGGAAGAATTGCGCTAGGCAAAGAGACTTTCACAAGAAGGAGGGAGTTGATGACGGGGACGTTGAGTAGGGAGGTTAAGAAAAGACTCGTTGAAACTTTGATATGTACCGTTGCTATCTATGTACGGTGCGGAAACGTGGTCATTGAAGCAGGAGGATAGACATAGATTGGAGGTTTTTGAAATGTGGGTGTGGGTAAGAATGGAGAAGGTAAAATGGACCGAAAGGAAAACTAATGAGGAAGTACTTGGTTTGGTGAGCGAGGAGAGGGGTTTGTTGAAAGAAATCCTAGGGAGACAGGAAAAATGGATGAAAGGCGTATTGAGCGGTAGTGGAACTTTGAGGAGGGTAATAGAGGGGAGAATGTTGGGCAAGCGAGGTAAGGGCAGGAACAGGATAGGGATGTTGGACGGGATGAAGGGAGGAAAGAAGTATACAGAGATGAAGAGGGACCTGATATAGATTAGTTTGCTAGGTGGGGAGTTACAAAATGTTTATTTGATAGTTGTGTTCATCTACAAAAACCTACCTTAACTGGTAGATTACCTAATAATAATATTTGTTATTAACATTATCTTATATTCAGTTTAAGGAAATCTTTCAGCAAGGTCTGAGTAAGTGCATCCGTAATATATAAAATATTGGACGGCGCAATAGAACACAAAAAAAATGATAACGCGTAAAAGGACACACATTTCAGAAAGTTTAAGCTTTCGATCTTCCCTCAGGCCTTCTTCCGGTTAGACAGGAAGGTTTCGGGCGGAGGGAATGCAAGGTCTGGGGAGGTAGAGGCACAGGGTATGCTGGGAAGGGAGTTAACGATGGTGGATTAGGGCGGGAATTTCTAAAGATTGGAAAGCTAATATGTACGCGGATTCACGAAATCTCACCTTTATATTGGTGGTTGAATCGGTTAGGGGTTCTAGGACGGTTAGGAAGAAACACTGGTCGAAGGAAAGGTTGTGAGAATTTGTGTGTGATGGGATAGGAAGAGAAGAGAGTGAGGCAGAACTACGAGAATTACTCGTATAGGAGTAGCGGTGATGGTCGCGTTCATTCGAATGGACAAGGAAGTAATGCATTCGCCTATGTTAACTGAAGAGCATTGCTTAAAAATGTATATGTCGTAGCACTTCGGATGTTTAAATTAATTAGAGTTCAATACTCGTAGATTGTTTATTCAAATTTTGCAGTTAGAGTAAATTCACTGATAATCCGTTAAATTTTCTTTCAAATTTTTTTCTTAGGTTTTACCTCAAGGGAAACATTTCAAATCCTTTAGATCATTTTTTTGTAAACGCATGCAATAGACATTAAAGTAAAAACTACCACAGTAATTAGCCTGTAGGTTGGGTTGATAGGTAAGGGTAAAAATCACCTAAGCAACAAACGACTTGCGAAATTCGCATATTAGTGTAGGGAGTCTCATTCCTCTCATTTTGCCGTCAGTGGTTTCTCAGAATTATCTAGTGTCTGAAAACTCTCACAGCTAGAGTGGAGCTGATGGTGGTCAGAGGCGTCCCCAGGAATCGAACTTGGGCTCTCCGGTAAGTAGTTTTGATCTGCGGTCTGCAAGGAATAAATTATTCCAAAGGAGAGTGGAACCGGAATAAGAAACACTCCATCCAATTCCCGGATAAAAATCTGTCAGTTTTCATGTCAGACGCGGCAGACGGGTAGGCACTTGTGAATTATATAAGGATAAGCTTCATGGAGTGAGAGAGAGAGTGATATACTCGTATATAGTGAGAGGAAGTGGAGAATGAATTAAGAGTACGTGGTTGCGACCCAACAGAGGGATGATAGCTGAGGATTATAGGAGGATTAAAAGGTCGTTAAGGTAGGTTTCAGATAGAGGAGCAGAGGGGATGTCAAGATGAGAGCAAGAGGCGAAAAGAGAGAAATAATTGGAGAGGGGAACTGTCGGTTTTAGAGGGCAAGTGAGAAGGAGGGGGCGGAGGTTAAGAAGGGTGGTGATCATCGGGACTAAGGGACTCGTTGGGGGACGCGTAGGGTAAGAGTCGACGGGGAAAGGAGAGAGGATCCCACACTAAGGAGGGAGAATGGCGGGAGGGAGGGAGACGTAGGGAGACAGTAAGGACGGGGTAAAGAACGATAGGATATCGAGAGAGAGTGAGCGGGAGGGGGATGTGAGAGGGATGTTGGGACGACGACGTCGGAGTTAAGAGGGCAGAGGAGGCATGGGAGAAAAATGTACGAGGAAGGAGTAAGGTGCAAGGGGAAGGAGTGTAAAAGGGTCGACGTGTAACGGAGTGGCTGGGTGGGTGGGTCGCCACATACACTCTCCCCACCGCCATATCCTTCGGAAAAACATCTCCCTCCTTCCCCCACGCACTCCATCCCTCACGGGTGCTGCTCTGCTCCTCCTCTGCGTCGCCTAGCGCGCCTCGGACCAAAAAGAAACAGCTGCTTACGCTCTTCCTCCTCGGTATATATTTTCCTTTCTCTCCCCATATTTCGCCCATCACCTCCCCCGCCCGTCCATCCCACCGCCTCTTCGCCCCGTAACCCTCTTCCCTCTCTCTTACCCACCGCCTTCTTAGAGAGCAGGGGATGAGGTAGGGCTGAACCCTGAGAGAAAAAAATAATGGAAGGGTGGTGGGTACTGGGAGCTCGAGAAAAGAGGGACGCGAAGGTTGCGTGGGAGGGAGAGGGCGTCGGAGAGAGAGAGAGAGGGAGAGAGAAAGATAAGGAGAGAGGGCTAGCGAGAGGATCTGGTAGAGCGTATAAATTGATCAAAGACGGTAGCCCTCGGTATATGATCAGAAAATGTGGCCTCATTGGCTGGCCTCCATAACTCACGACTTGAAAGGTTAACAGGGGAGGAGGAGGAACCCTGGGTTTTAAGGGGAAGAGAGAGCAAGCGAGGTGGAGGGAGGATCATGGGAGGGGGGGTCAGGAGCCTGGGAACCCAATCCACTACGATCTTCCCCAATATATCCCACCATTCGTGCTCACCCTCCTTCGTGCACCTCGCCTTCCTCCCACTTCCCTCTCCCTCGCTCCCATTTATTTCCTCCCTCTTCGCACTCTTTCCATCATCTTTGACATGATTTTCAAAGTTCATTATTATATATCTTCAACGTGTAAATATTTTGATTGCTTGCTCATCCCCATTTTTATCCCACCGTCGTAATCCTCTTTTATGGGATATATCTCTTAGGAGACACCCATAAGAGGCAGCGAGCGCCCGCTACCCTGAAAGCATCGTGCATTTTTGTGGGGATATTTTCTCGCGTTCTCTTTAGGCAAAACAGCACTTTCTCCCGCCGCTCTCCTTTCACTTACGATGACTCCATTCAGCGCGGTATTTTCTTGCTTTTTGGAGGATGCTCCGGCGACTTCTTGCGGCCAAAAGGGTTCAATACCGGGAAGAAAACGGTCTTGTGAATGGAATTTATCTCCATTTACTTCTCGTGTGTGAGAAAGGACTTCTCAGTGTTCCCCGGCAATATTAAATATCACTAATGATCACAGTTTTCTAAGTACTTTAAATTTTTTCTTGCGACGCTTTACTAAGTTACAGACTAGTTTCTTTTCCTGTGAGAAAAGTAATGTCAATGCCGATGCTCTTGGTTGAATTCTCTTGCCTTTTCATTCATTTCAATAACATACAGATATCTTAAACGGCACTACTTTCATAGCACTAAAGGATCCTAGTATTCATTGGTCAAGGGTAAATAAATCGATCATGAGTACTGCTAGGTTGTCGGAGTTTATAAGAAAGATAATATTGACAAAATGATTCATGGCAGAATTATTATTTATCATAAATTCACTTCCCCGATTTCAATATGATGTCATCTTCCCCTAGGTTATTTGCTAGTTATCCATGTGAAGGTATCTGCATGTAATTTAAGCCAACTTTAATAATTATTGAATATCATCGCTGCTGTATGATGACAAAATTTGTCAAGTAAAACGAACAAGTTCACTGTGGATGAATTTTACTTAATTTTTGTGGAAATAAACGCATTATCAATGCAAACATTTTATGATATCGTAACAAAAACAGCATTTTGTGATGCTTCCATTGTCTCGTCAACCTGTTTATGGTTTTGATTCGTGGCATTCAAAAATAGAACCAAGAGTATTTGTTATCTGGGTCAATTGGTCAAGCACAACTTATTTAAAACAATAAATACCAACTACATTAACCCTTAAATTGAATTAAAAACGTGTTCCTACTATGTAGCTACAAATTTCTACCTTTTAATGTGGCGTTTTTGTTTCAATTTTCTTAAAAGAGGCAACTAAATACGAAATTAAACAACAAACAAATGCTATCAAGTGGGTTCTCAATTTGCCAAAATTTCCTGAAAGTGTCCCGGAAAAATTGCATCTCTTCCTCGAGGGGGAGATAAAATTTACTTGATTTAGATTTTCACGACATCTCTTTCAAGCTACAATATCTAAAGAGCCAAATTTACTCACTAAATGAACGGTTTCCTTTGCCTTTAAATGAGGAAATATCAACTTATCATTAAACCTTTAAAAGGAAAATGTTATGTTTATCTAAGTTTTTCAGGAATATTTAAGAATATTTTATATTGATTACTCAATGATTAATATCAGATCAATTAATTATCTTGATTTCACTTCCCTCATTTCGGCCAGGGAACCTTACATTTCAATAATGAAATAATGTAAGCTAATATCTGACTTCCAAAGAATCTCATAATTTACTAATCCAGTAGTATTATATAGCATATAACTCTGAGATTTCAAAATAATCTGGCAATAAATGACCAAATGCTGATTGATAAAAATTCTCCTAAACGATGACCAGAATCAAAAATATTTTATCTGAATAGGAATGAAACAATTTAAATTAAATTACAGAAATGGAAACTATTAATTAAAATTGGGTAGGATTCAGGCATTACAGCTTATTTATGCGTGCAAAACATTAAATTTGTCGTGAAAGCGAATTGTAGGATACAGGGAAAAGACGTTAATTCTAGTTTTACTTATTATTCAACTTGTTTAAAGAGCAAATCATTAGATAGCAATCTACTGCATGAGATCTTTCACTTGTCATTAAATAATATAACTTTCCTATATATTTTGTGTACATCTGACGTTGCTGTGATAAAACGAAAGCAAGACCCTGAAAAATATTGAAAACACGGAAAGTCTCGCGATGTAATATTTAACCGTTGGCTGACACAGGCGTGGCACACACAAGTTAATGAGAAACAGAAGCCGCAAAAAGTTAGAAACTCACACAGGGAATTACATTTTTGATGGAAAAATAACCTTATTTAGTGGAGAAGGAAGGAAAGGACTGCCTTTCATTCCTCTTTAGTTGTTTTGCCACCTTAATAAATATGTGCGTGTACCTTAAGGATATTATTTTGAGTGGAGGCATCTCAAAAATATATGTGTATATGTATATATAGTATATATAATTATATATATATATTAGATGTATGTAATATAATATATTTGTGATATAGGTAGGTTTAACATTGGGAAACCTAATTCACGGAAATTAATAAAGTCAGTACATTAATATATATATATATATATTATATAAAAATATATTATATTTTTTAAATAATTTATTATAGACGTATTTATATATATATAAACCATGAACACAGTAATCAACCAGAAGATCAGTTTGGTAGGTGATGGTAGAGTTCACCCAGTACTATGTCCGACGGCGTGTGAAATTCACACATCAGGGTAGGGGAGCCAGTTCCTTTCCCTGTGCAGGTTATGATTTCACAGGAAGATCTGGCACCCAAAAAATCACAAAGCTTGGGTTCAGCCGAAGGTACTCAGAGAAGCCTCCCCGGGAATTGAACCCGGGCCCTCCGGTCAGTAATCCAAAGCTCTATCTCTGAACTACCGCGACCCACACACTCAAATATAATATTTATTTATTTATCGTGTGTGTACGTAAATTTTCACAATGCATGGGGTGAGAGAGTTGCACAGTCATTCAGCGGCGCCTCATAAGCTCACCTGATGTGATGTCTCGCGAGGCGCTCGCTCACTGAGTGATGTTACTCGACCAAAGGAGGAGTCTTCTTGGTAGGATAAATAATAACAGAAGGAGAGAGAGGCGGAGGACGAGTGCGTAGGAAAGAGGAGGTCGAGAGGATGCCAGTGTGGGATAAGGATGTGGAGGGGAATGGGAAAAATGATATAAAAAAGCAAACTTGGCCCACTTTATTTAGTTAGCATAACGAACCGCTCCCCTCCCAACTTCCCCATTTTCATCCGCTGTGTCGAGTGTGCAAACGCGACAAGTTTTTGGAAATTAGATAGAGAGAAAAATGTTTGTTCAGTCTATTGAATCCCTACGTGGATGGTGGGTTGAAAAAAAAGGATTGTAGCGGTGGCGCACGGGACGAGTTCTCGAAATTTAATGGTAAAAATTCGCACGGAGCAAATTAAAACGACCGAGTAGGAGCGGGAGGGATGAAAAAAAAGCACAAAGGTTATTAATGGTGGCATAAAAAAAATGTATTCTGGGAGGCATTGGAGGCTATCGGGCCCGCGATCCGGGCCGGAATTTTACTGCCGCTGATATTGAGCCGAGCATAAAAAAGGAATTGCTTCTGGAATGTGAGGAGGGGAGGGTACTTTTTCCCTTCCCCTCTTCCCTCGGTTGCAAGGACGCTTTGCACATTTGAATTCAAATATGCACCCACTGATCGTCAACGGAGTTATTTGGACTCTGAGAGAAAAAATACGTGTATTACTCTGTCACGTTTGCGGTACTAGTTTTAATTATCTTACCGCTATGGAAAGCTTTGGCAGCGTTTGTACCTAGTCGCCATGTTTATTTTGGGTCGGTATGTATTGCGGTTCTGCATTTGGATTTTTTTAATGTTGCACTTGATGCTAAATAAGTGATATATCAATTTTTTTGTCATGAGCTCTGAGATGAATGGCGTGGTTTCGTTCCTGGTTCAAATTTAATTAGGTCATTTCAATGGCCTGATATTAGTACTGCTCGAATTTTGGCGGTTATAGATGGCCGGCAATTTGAATTAAGTTGAAATTCAAATGCTATGATCGGCCATGATAATAATAGCTTCATAAACATTGTGTTTAACAACACTGACGAAATATTTTTTCCACGCTCATGTTTAATAATTCGAAAAGCCCGTGATATTATCATTCCTCCTATAATCTGCAGTTAAAACAGGGATAAAATAAATAAAAATTCACTTCAAATAAATAAAATGATGCTGATATCATTATTTGTCGGAGAGGAAAGAATAGTTTTCAAAACTCTTTTGTGACTTAAATATTTACATTTTCCACTCTGGTTGTTCTAACTGACGCTCATAAATTTTCAAAATTTATTTTGCGCTTTTATTTGACTAAGTTAAATGACAATACGTAAAATAGAGTGTTTGAAAACCATATGGGACCGGGTTATCAACACTCAAACATCTCATTGAAAAAAAGCGATAGCTGTAACCTTCAAGTTTAATTACATTTTACATGATGGAAATAGTTAAGCTGGAACTATTTCCGCTGCCCTACTCTTCAGGAATCACCTCCGCAATACATTTCCTCTTTGCTTTTTATTCCTATAGGTTCATAACCATCTCCCTAAACTAATTCCTTTTGCTGAATGTAAGGATTGACAATCACCTACCCATCAAGTAATTTGTAAACACAATCGGTTTTATACTATATTTATCTCTACCGTCCTTCATTCAAATTGATCGCTCATCAACGGGTCGTTCAATCGAATTTGTCTCAAATGCGGGTTCTACTCCTCAATATACTTTTCTCTTCATCCCTCCTTATTTACGTTCTTTCCTTAAATCTTGGGGGTTATTTGAGTACGTTCTACTCTTCTGACCTCATAATATACGTAGAATTCCTAATCTTAGTTTCCAAACCAAATTTATTACGTCCATTATTAATCATGCCTATAACCTTATGGCTGATGGCAAGGAAGTAATAGTGACCGGTGACATGGAAAGATAACGGAAATCACGACGTTGACATCGCTAGTGCTGTAACTCCCTGAGTTGTGATGTGTGCATTTTATACCCAGGCGAGCAGTATGCAACTGTCTCGATTCACGGATGCTGTATCCAGGAAAACAGAATGGAGAGTATATATCATAGTGATTAAATGGCGATGCCAGCGATATAATTCTGATTCCCTCTCTTCGTTACATCGAGAACACATAAAAAAACTAAATGAATCATTATTCTTTTAAACCAACTGATAGGAAGAACCTTTTTTGAAGTCAAATAAAGAACAAGAGGTTTGGAAATATTTGGCAAAAGTATTCACTTTACTCTCCATTAAAAATTATGCCTAAACGTCATCTTACTTCCGGGAAAAGAATTACGAATTTCCATAAATGTCAGTACACCATATAAAAACCTCTCCAGAGTCTTTCAAGATGATCTGTCTTGTTGAAACACCTCGCGTCAGCGGTATTAGACACTCGTGGTGCGGCATGACATGATTTTCCTCATAAATTTTCGTGTCTTATCGGTAACCTTCAACTTTGTCGGTAAATACCATTATAACGTAACATTTTCCCAAATGAGAAAACATGAATTGGAAATTGAGGAACACATTCCCTTTCCTTTGTCTTAAAATAAAACGGAGGATTGAATCAATTCAAGGCAGCGAGTTGTTAATGAAACATGACTCCTTTAAAATCTCGAGATAAGATGCATTCTTCAAACTCGTACCAAAGTTTTTCAGTTAATTCCACGGGAAATAAAATGAGCGAAAACTAATTTTGAATTATAATGCCCTTTAATATCGAAAATATCTCATATCAATCACTATTTTTTTATTTTTGGGCGGTCATTAATAACATTACAATGTTGACTAGGTGATCTTAACGTATTATTTTTACTGAATTCCTTATCCTTTCAACTCATGTTCAGTCCATTGCCAAAAAATTTCCCTTATCTCTATTTTGCCTTCTTTTCTTCTTAGATACGCTATTCTCACCGTCCAGTCCCGAAACTTCTCTCACTTGCTGCCCTTATTCCTGTTAGTTTCTTACTGAGGAGTGTTTTCTCTTCTTTTCCTCTCGTTCCGCTGATTTCCTCAAAAATAATTTCATTAATGACTCTTCTTCTTGAAAACGGAGGTCGTTCTGCGGGAAAGGCTATAGCGACGGGTGGAGAAAGAAAAGAATGGCGATTTTCGCATCCTATGCTTTTTCCATCCCGCCCAACTCCTTATCCTCCGAGTCTCGTCAGGCGTCAAAACTCTGAAACTTCATCTTGGATCTTCCGTTTATTTTTGCTCTCACGTCTAGCATCAAATTTAAGTTCATCTCACTCCCCTCCTTTCATTATTCCCTTTTATTTTATTCCAACTTTATGGGTTTAGTTGGGCGAGAAGAATTTAATCCTTCGCTTTATATCATTATTTCCCCCGTTATATCATGCCAAACATTTTTATGATCTTACTAGAGATCGTGTTTCAAAAAGATCATTTCCGATTCATACGCGAAAGTCTATATAAGTTTACTCCAAAAATGGCGCACTGGATAATGTTATTCAAATGCTCTCATTTAGTGGAAGAGCAAAAATTATCACAAAGTTGTTCTAAACTTATCACTTATTCATAAAATAATTTCATTTATTCTTTTCTGTAAATATGAAGCTAATGGAAAAACTTTAAAAATTCTGTTTTCTGTTTATACAGCATAAGGCACAAGAGTTAAAAAATTAAGAGTAAAATAGGATAGTCTCTTCGATTTTTATTAATATCTTAAAAAAAATTGGATTTGTCGTATTTATCCTACAGTATAGGCCATCTACCATTGCTCCGATTCTAAGATCTTATTAATTTTACCATTTCCAAATAGAAATTCTTCAGCAAACCATTGGGTTTAACTGGATCGGGAAAACAAAGTGAAAAATATTTCACAATTACCTTAAATTTTTGTGTGTATCAGCGATTGATAAAAAAATATTAACACGTTTGTTGCATTACCTACTATTTCATAAATCTCTGACGTTTTCACGTTCTTAAAGCCCGAATAATCTACTTCATTTAAGTATCAGAATGCATTGTTTGTTTTGAATCTATGAAATAAGAATTATATAATTGAATGAAGGAGAGAAAATAAGAGTACATAAATATCACCTATGCTTTGAAGTTGAATCCAACGAACTCCGTGATGCTCTTTTATTGTTCAGTACACAGGTGCAGCGAAGAAGGCGATGCCAATGGAAAATCATATCATATCCAGTATTTGCACCTAGTTCATTACCGTGACAGACATTTCCTCATGCAACAAATATATTTGTCGCCTTTGGTTCCTACAAATCAGTTTATTTGTAAGTGAAAAGAAAATTGCAAGATATTATTGAAAAATTTGCAAACAACGGAAAATTATTTCAATAGTCGTAGATTTTCTTTTCCATAATAATCACCACCATATTTTCGGATGTTGCAATGGGAGGCGCTGAATTTATTGAATAAATAGGAGAGACTGAGTTTATCATGTAAGCGCTTAACTCTGTAGAAGAATATATAGGTATTAATAAAAAATTTCAAGAGTGTAAATGGGAATAAGATGAATAATTTTCGCTGAAAATTCATCAAAGTGATGAGGAAATTAAATTAAAACCCCAAAGCTGTCCAGGAAAGAATTTTCGACTTGATATTGCCAACTATTTAGAGGAGGACCAGAAAATGTGTTAACGTGAGCTATAGGCACATGGATGGTGTTCGTCTTTGGTGGTTGCTTCCAGTCATCAAGCCACAAATACCAAACAAATGATTCCCAAACATTAGGTTATGCGGCTGCAGTGTAATATACTAAAAAGAGTAACATTTTACGCTTGAGTGCACTGAGTTCGCCACGGAACGGAATCTTTGTTCTCCATTACAAAGTTTAATCTTAGCCATTTAGGAAGGATCTGGACTTGCTCCCAAGTACGGCTTGTTTCTTAGACGGCGGTCGCAGTGAGAATATGATGCACTCGGATTCAACTTGGTAGGAATTCCTATTAATCTCATTTTGAGGTGAGACTAACTTGTTGATTAGATTACACCCATTGGGACCAGAGATGCATGCACGAGAACTCGTGCTTTTGCTAAACCGCCATAGCTTTGCCGTTCAGTTTAACGGAAACGGAACTAGTTTAAATAGTTCTGGGGATGGAGGCACATCCTTAAATGACATCACAATGAAACTAGGTTACTACCCTGCATCGGTACCAAATGGCTTACCGAGAAGCAATTTACATTGTCTCCGAGCAAACAATGTAATGGTGTGATATAGTTTTTTCCGTTTCAGTCCATGATTAACTCAGCACTCCGGGGAGACTCATTAGTGATTACTCATCGCAGTTTTATTCTTAAAAATTAATTTTCTGCTTTTATTTTGTTTCTAATGTTTAGTTCAGCAATTTTCCCTTTGAAACATCTCTTTTTTCCTCCTCGCCATATTTCTGAGCGCAACACTCTTAACATTTTTATCCGCTTAATTATACCCACTCGACGCATTTCGGCTTACTCTTCTCCTCCCTCTTTTCATTTCAATCCCTCCGCCCTCCACTACCTCTCCGTCTCCCACACTTTCCTCAATGCTTCATTTATACTCCCTCCTTTTGTTCTCCTTGTTCCACGATTGTCCTCCGCTGGTCTCGCAGGCATTCCGACCCACACACCCTCCTCGAATCATCCCATTTCTTTCTCCCTTGGAATAATTTCCGAGTGCCCCGAGCCCCCAAGGCGTCTTCACGCACCAACAAACCCTACCTTCACCCCTCCCTCCTCCTCATCCCTCTTTTTGACCCCTCTCCTCAACACTCTACCTGTCTCCCTCTTCTCCGCCCCGTACAACCATCCAAGCTTTCCCTCTCCGCTAGCACCGCCCCACCATTCGTTGCTGCGTTCGGTCTCCCGTGGAATTCCCCCCCGTAAAAGTTTTACCCTGTCCTCCCCTTTCTCTCCATCCCCCTGGCTCGCCTCACTCCCCACGGCATCCACCATACCCACCCGCGCATCCCTGCACCATCACGCTTCCTGATCCTCGCTTTCACCCCGTTTTATCTCCAGCCCACTCTCAGTCGCTCCCCTCTAGACAAAATACCGTCTGGTGCTGTTTCTCGTCTCCCTACAACTTCGGCAGAAAGAACGATCGGTCGTCTCCTTCGTTTCTCCCCTTGCCTTCCTTACCTCCCCGTTCGCACTCTCCCAACCCTACGTATGTACGCCGCAACGTTTAAGCGTATCTCGGAAGAGAGTGAGCGGGTTGCCTCACGGAGGATGCGGTGGCGATTGAACACGCCTTCCGGAGGAGCGAGCGGTGGAGGTGGCGACGTGTATTGCTTCCACAGAAGAAACGTCGAGAGCAGAGTAAAAAGATGTGCTCAGTACGTATGTCTCTCTGAGTATTCTAACAAAGATTTTACCTCGATTCTCCTTGTGCATACATTGTTCGCCGGCCTTTTAAACCAAGAATTTTCAAATGCATTAGATACTCTCCTTAATGAATTCCGATTCCCCATTTGCACGAGTTAATCGCTTCCGAAGGTGATGGCGTGCAAAATAATTTCTTAATCTGCTAATGTGGCCTTCAAAGCTGGATTTTGAATGCTTAATGCTTTGATCGAACATTTGTTTCACGTAGCTGCGAGTGTCGTCACTGTTTCCGCAACTCGAGAGATGAATGGCTCGGCATGACCCATACGCAATCACAATCAAAAGCCATTTCAGCAACATCACATTACTGCGAAAGTCCACAAAATTAGGTATTTAATTAATCCTGATCTAATGTTACAAAATTTCAATATTTACATTTAATGCTAAAGTATTCATTATCTGGAAAGGGATCGAAAGTGAGTGTCTATTACCTTTTGCATTTTGTTTTGCATTGGCCATCATTTTGTCTGTTCCATGCTAAAATATTTTTCCCCTCCACACATCTCCATTTCTGAGTTTTAATGTTTTTTGAATTTTCATATAGACGTTCCCTCATTGGTCGTGACGAGATAGTGCGCAATTATTGATAAGCTAACCAGAGGATGGCTTTCACTAATCAACAATATAATAAACGTACATGTATGTTGATTAAAGACAAAATATGAAATCCATTTTCGAATCCAATTAGAAATGATTACTCACAACTGAGTAATAATTATCGAAGTGATCATGTACCTAGAAGTTCATACAGCTAATACTGTTGCCTAATAATGTTAATGGCAACATGATATAGCTTACTGGTGATATTTATAAATGAAAAATATGAAAAAGACAAATTTCATAAATGTTATGATATTACCTACTATTCCAACATTTTTAAAAATTGTACTCTCACAAATGTTCATATTATTAATGCAATTTAAAAAGACCACCTGACAAAAAATTTATAAAATTAGTAATAATATTGTTCAAAAAGAAAATATCAATAATTCACTTTCTTAAATTTAAAAAGTCCAACACTAAGATTTATGGTATTCGGTGAAACTTTTATGAGAATACTTACTATTGAAATGAAAGTCCTAACTTGGTTTTTCCACACAAGGTGCGTGGAAAATATATTATATAGAAAAACTAAATGGAAAAATGTTACGCCTTCCATTTCAATACGTCAAATAGTGTTTGACAGTAAATAATATTAGTTAACAAACTCTGTGCTTCAAGTTCATTTTATGAATCCAATTTAAAATATTAATATTTAAAATTGATTTAAACTCTGTAGCTTCATAGTGAATTTCTTCTCACTTCTGCGAAATAGATTGGTTTTGCGAGCTCTGAGACCTTGACCCTCTCGTCCAAAATATTTTCTTATCCTTCATATCTGGTCTTCATTTTCCCGGAGCAATTAATTTCCTTCTCTCCTCCTGTCGATGTGTTTTCGCTCCAATTACCTTTTGCACTGCATGAGGTTCTCTAGCTAATGTACATCTGATAGCATAATTACTTATAATCCTAGTTGATTACTTAATCGCATTTTACCTCCCACCACTTTTTCCCGGTTGACGTCTTAAGTATTGATTTTTCCATCAAGCTATTAAACTCCAGTAACTTGATTTTGACGATAAACGTGATGATAAATTTTCGATATGGCTTGTTTTGTCCTGCCTTAATCGTTTTTTATTTATCTTATTACCAAGGCAGCTCTCTATTTCGTATTTTATGCTTGTATTTTCTTTGCGCAAAATCCTTCCTCTTTTCACTTCCCTCATCGTCTCTGCTGCACTTTGCCTTATGCCTGCCTTTTATTTCCCGTCACATTTCCCCCTCCCCCTACCTTATGTTCGCCATCTCCCTCCTCCCTAAGTCCTCTTAACTTCAACGTCCTTCATTTTGTGTCGCCCTCAAGCCCTTTTTCCTCCCTCCATTCCCCCCTCCACAACCTGCTATCCCCGACACTTTATTCCACTCCCTTCCTTTTCTTTCCTCTTACTTTTCACACACAACCCCATTTTTTCCTTCTTGCCTCCCATCCTCCTCCCGGCTCTCTCAACCCCCCCAAAACCAAAACTACACCCGGGCCCAAATCCCTCACCCTCCTGCTACCCCCATCCCTGCCACTTCTTTAGAGCCCCATCTGTATTCCCGCAGCCCCTATCCCGCTCGACAAACAGCGAAAAGAAAGACTTAATGACTTAGAACTAATTTCGGGCACCAGTGGGAAGCGAGGAGGGGACCAGGGCGTGGGCATTCGAGGAAAGGAACGACCGGGGGATGGGAGAGAAAGAGGGGGGCGATTTTGGCGTGGAATGTAGAAATGGCGCATGGCAGTAGAAGGACAGCGGGAGGGGGGGATGGATGTCGGAGACGACGCTGGAGAGATGGCGTTACCGTATTTGGGATGTGGGGAAGGAGTGGTGGGAGGAGAATGACGAGAAGAGCGGTGGGGTTTGATGTCTGGTGATCAAAGATGTGAAGAGATTTGGGGGGAGGGATTGTTGAGGAGAGATGGCGAAGGCTGGAATGGGTTGACGTCGAAGCGGGTGGGACAAACGACTTTGACTACGACGCTTGCTGGGCAGACAAGGCTTAGGGGTACGGAGGCTGATCTCTTAGTAAAACGGAGAGGGATGGAAATAAACAACTCCAAAAAGAGGAAATATATCCTTGATCTTGCACAGAGGACGAGGATCTGCAAGACATAAGGGTAGGACACAATTAACCTAAAAATCTACATTGGTAGATATGTCCGCTGCTTTCAATGGGAAAAATACTCAATTGTCTCGCTCTAACATTATTTATTAGTGTAGGGTAACGAGAACGCTGCGTAATATACCATAGCCATATCGAGCAAACAACTTTACGTAGCAGTTTTTATGTATTTCAAATGTTTCACCGTATAGCACGATGAATGGAATGGAGTACTCGATCCAGTGTAAGTGTTCATTCACGTGTGCATACATACATATATATATATATATATATATATATATATATATATATATATATATATATATATATATATATATATATATATATATATATATATATATATACGTATGTATACACATATATATATATATATAATTATATATATAAATATATACATAGAAATAGATATAAGGAAAGGGGATAAGAAAACACATAAAAGACGAAAACAGGAAAGGTGGGGAAGGCGGATTTGAGCAGATCACAAACGGAAAAATATTTCCTTATCCGGGATTTGAAAATCGGACCTTCCACTTGCCGGGCGGATGCTCTACCTGTTAAGCTAACATGGAAATCTAATTTACACTAAGATCTGCCTAAATAATCTTTACACTGCCCGGTTTGAATCAACTTTAAATCAACTTTCAATCAAGATTTAACAATTTCAGTATGATACGCATAAGAGCCTTGTTATAAATCTAATTTGGTCTAAATTCTGTAATAAAAATGAAAAATCACGAAAAATTTACAATTAAATGACTTATAGAAGGAAGCATTAGCGTCATTGTAAAATCCACTCCAATGGAAAGATTTCGCTGATTTAAAGTTTACTTACACTGATTTTTGGAGATTCCTAAAAAGAGCTAATTTGTTCAGAATTATTATTAAAGAAGTCAAATACAATGTGCTAAGCTTTGGATAGAAAGGATAATAAAGCACTATAGTCCATTTAACTGAGTGTCTTGAATACTCGTATGAACTATGAAATCTGAGAGATAACTGGACAAAAATATCCTTCCTTTACGTCAAAAATACATATTTAATTTATCTGATATTGAATAATTTTTCACAATTTCAAACTTACGTGATAACAATTAGGTAATTAAATTTAACGCAAGGTCATTTATTACACATGAAAATATTTTTAAAAACTTATCCAAAATATTAGTATATCATCAAATTCTAAGTCATCAAGACCTTACTTAGGATATTGCCACCAAGTGTGAACAAACTGAAATCACGTGAGATTAACGAAGTACTAAATGGCTTCAGGATTTCCTCTTTGACCGTGAACAACTTATAAACTTTGAATTGATTCCGTTTTGTGCAGGTAGCCTCTGGCACCCGAATGAAAAAACTTTGGTAAATTTATTTGGCGTTCGCCAGTTCTCACCTTAAATACACTTCGAGCACTTGAAGTTATGCACAAAAGGACGAACTTTCCGAATTAAACGGCATACTAAGAAAAGTTGCCCATTTCGTATAAATCGTTGCGAATGAACATAAAACGTCACATTCCCAATGCTAGTACTTGGTTGGGGATCACTAGAACTAAGAAGACTCTATGCAAGTGCAACATGGACAAACTGTTTAACTGTCTTTAACTGAGGAAATGATTTTAGCCTCGGTTCACCCTGGTAAGTATTACTGAACATTGGGATATGAGGAATCCTTTTTCTCTAGTAAAATTTCATCAATCACAGCATCATCCATCATTTTGTACTAAATTTTCACTACCCAATGATTGTAAAATCGCATCAACATCTAATAATAATTTCCTTAATGGCTGGTGACTTAACGCTCCCTCTCACACTCCTTTGTAGAGGATTTTCAGACAAAATGGATGCGTAGATACGAGGTCTGTTCAATAAAAACTCGAACCGAGGCCATAAAAACTTTATTTTGCAAAATTTAGTCTGCATCGATTTTTTCCACTTCAAATTACATTCCACATGGCTATGCGCTTATTCCATCTTCTTTTCCACAGTCTAAAGCACCCTTAGAAGCACCCTAAGCAGTTAGGCTTTTTGGTTTTCCCGTCGTTTCTTGCTTTATTGTGTCCAAATCTTCCTAGTGATGTCCCTTCATCACATTGTTACATTTTGGGAACAGGAAAAAATCCCAGGGCACGAGATCTGGCGAATGAGGAAGATGATCGAGGATGATTATTGAATATTTTGCCAGAAACTGGCGAACAATCAATGCTGAATGTGCAGGTGCATTGTCATGATGAAGGCTCCATCCATCGCCTTGAGTCAAATTTGGACGAACGCGACGCTCGCGATATCTCAAACGCTTGAGAACAGTCAGGTAGAACTCACCACTTACTATTTGCACTTCAGGGGGAAATTTATAATGAACCAGGAGCATTATTTTGATTTTCGATCGGGTTTTTCTCGATTTTTTGGTTAGAGGTTCATATTTTGCTTTCCACTCCTTGCTTTGCGATTTTAGTTTAATGCCATACTCGTAATACCACGATTCAGCACCAGTGATTACTCTCTTGAGAATTCCAGCATCGATTTCAAATGAATATTTTCAGTCAGTTACACATTCAGCTCTTTTCAACTTTTGATATGGCTTCAGCAGCTTGAACACGATTTTGCACACATTTTTAAAACACAAATGTTCAGTTAAAATATGTGCACTGTTGATTTTCCTACTTTAAGTTCATCATCTATCAATTGGAAAGTTTTTCGACGATCGGTAAGGACAAGGGACTGCACACGATCAATGTTGTCTGGAACACAGCTGTTTGAGGGTCGTCCCAGCCATCCTGCCTGGCATCTTGTCAGCCATATTTAAAACGTTTAATCTACTTGAAAACGGATGTTTTCTTCAGAGCTTTATCACCGTAAATATCTGTCAAAATTTCAGTAATTTCTTGATAACTTTTACCGGACTTCGCCAAAAACCTTGATGTTGAGTCGTTGCTCCGTGATTTCGTCAATTTCCATTTTCGACAAACAGTAAAAAACAAGGGCAACAGCAACTGAAATAACTGGCAACATACTCACAGCCCGACGATCCGCCAAGCACAGACAGCTCATTGTTTCTCAGGAAAAAAGCGCCGCTTATGTGCGGGGCTATACTCCGCGTAATTGCTGTCAGCTTGCACCAGTTCGCGTATTTATTGGATAGATCTCGTTTTTCTTTGGAAATCATTTGCCTACAGCTTAATATTGAGTTCGCATACTCATATAACTTGCAGACAGGCTAAAAAAATTAAAGTTGGTTGGACGCATGATTAATTAAAAAGTTGGAGAAATTCGATACCATGCTTTTCAATGGGCTTTTCCAAATAAACGTGTAATATAATGGACTGGCAAGGCAGTTTTCCATTCCTGCTTAAAGAGAGAGGTTTCAATGCAGACCGATTCTTTAAAGGTGTTCATGACAAGTGAAAAATACAAGACATTTCTAATTCATTTTTGGAGTTAATTTGAGAATAGCATATTTCACGCTACATCGAAATTCGTGGAATATGTTGGA
This sequence comes from Hetaerina titia, assembly GCA_037158775.1. NCBI lineage: Eukaryota > Metazoa > Arthropoda > Insecta > Odonata > Calopterygidae > Hetaerina > Hetaerina titia. Next base: position 63,784,661 of record CM073769.1, read on the forward strand.
AAAAATGCTTGACACTGGATAAAATATTCGTAGCAAAATTTAGTTTAAGTTTTACTTTATTCACGAAAATATAACATTAAGAAATTTCACAAGAATAGATAGATTTATGGAGTCACTTTCTCTCTAAAAACATTTGATAGCAGTTAGGTAGCATAGAAAGATATTCCTATAATTTTTTTGCTTGCTTTCATTCACATACGTATTCGAAAATTATATTATCTGATGAGCAAATTCGTTATTAACATTTTAGGTTCATATTGTAAAGGATTAAAATTTTCAAAAATAATTATTAATTCATGTTATTTAATTTCGGAAATAACATGAAAACACACCATTCTCTCCACAATCGCAGTAGTCGGAGTCAGAAATCGTGTAGAATATTGTCAATATTTCCCTCATTCAAGAGTAAAATTATTGTTAAATTATACATTCTACTCAAAGTATTAAACAGATGAATTTGTTAACCATACCTCAGAACGTTCTCGGGATTTTCTTCTAAGATAGAGCGCAGCTGACAGTTAAGTCTTTTCGTCTCAAGGTAATGATTGATGACAGACTTTCGCATCGAATTGAGAGGTGCTATAATATTTATATGGATGCATTCTTGCATTATTAGACTACCGAAGTTTTGCATAAAAAGTGCAGTCAGTTATATTATTGGCAACAAGCTATTAGCTTTTAAACTTAGTTATGCGTTGGAAAGAATGTCATTATGTTTACACCATTCAATTTCTACTGAATCGTAATATTTTTTAACATTTAGTCGTGATATAAATCGTAAAATTCATATGGGAAGTAATTATGGAACTCAACTATAATATACTGAGTTTTAATGTATAAATGTTGCCAGATAACGTCACTGTATGATAAAATCATGGGCACAAACATTTTGGACTGTGCATAATTAAAGCTGAAATTAGTATTTTTTCTTTCGTGAAACACTTCATATTATTGTTTAAATATTATATGAATACCCTTAATTATTAGTCTGCAAATCATGTACTGTAAGAATTGAAAAGTCATCCCTATCTTAAAGGCAAAATAACACATTAAATGCACATTTTCGATCCACATAAAGTTGAGGAGTAATTTTAGATACATTATAGAGATTAAGTCCGCTTTTGAAAAATCTCTTTCCTTTGAAACGCTAATATCTCTTGATTGATTTATCATTTGTTACCGGCTTTTTACAATTCATTAGCATTCCAGGGAATATCTAATAATTTGCTGAGTTTTTTAAGCAATCTCCGGAGTCATTTCAAGGAAAAAATAATAATGAAGCAAAATAGGATAAGAAACATTTTTTTTCTCCATATTTCAATCTCATTAATTTATAAATAAAACAAACAAATCAAACATGAAGATAATTTCAACGGGTATCGATTAAATTATAATGTAATATGGATTGAAGATGCATTATTCATGTATATACGCTATCACATGAAAAATGAATGTATTTTTCTGTATTTATTGACGACCGAAAAATTCAATTCCGGTATGTTGTAATTCAAATATCATCATCATCAATTAATTTAGCCAATAATATTATTTTTTGTTTGGACCGGAAAAGATGGATTAAACTTTTCAAACCGGATGAAGATGGATACTACTTCAATGATCGCTATTGTTTGCAATAAATTGTTCCCCATTTCTTATGGGGCGAGTTTTATAGACGGATACTAATGTTCACAGTGATACACGAATTACACGCTATTTCAATGCTTGAATTTTAAATCAAATGGGCTATGATACATATAAATATACATAAAGATAACATAATTGATATTTCTCTTTTGGAAAATATTAGGACTATTTTTAAACGAGGTCCATAAATAAAACTCATAAATATTCATAAAATGCACACATGTAATATGAAACGTAATTTACTGTACATTAAAACGATACTAAGAGGGTGATCCAATTTCTTAGATCCGAGGTCGTGACCAAGATGAAGAAGTATTTGTATGAGACAGGAAGTTGTGTTTCGTAGGTTACACGATTTGAAAGTGAAAACCTGATTCTCGATCATCGGCACCCGTGACTTATTCTGATATTTTAAAGACGAAAATTAAAAGCACTCTTCTTAAAATCTGCGCGCACTAACAATTCGAGAATTTTTCATCCATTTTAGGATGGGACCTTCTTTGATTACTGCCTCTCTTCTAAGTCAAAGAGAACAACATTACTTTAAAATATTTTTGCGCATTAATGTTGGAATCGAATCGCAACAAGGAAATTTTCTCAGCTCACCTTAAACAACAATTGCCTCATATGTTTGTGTTTCCTCCTTTACTGTGGGAATTAAAGTTAAAAAAAAAGATGATTTACTTTAATTTTATATTAAATCCTCGCCTGAAAACGATTGGGAGATGTTTAACATAACCCCGAAGATAGTACGTTGTTGAACATTGGGAAAAGAGGCAGAGACACGTAAATGGTAACCGAGAGCAAATACGCAGTAAGAAATCAGCGGTGTAAAATAAAACCGCGGCATGTAAACATGCATCGCATACACTCTTCCAAAGAAATCTCTGTCCACCGCGTAATAACAAGCGGAAAGGACCTGGCATTTTTTTCCCCCTCTAGGCGTGCAAATTAAAACAGTCCCGTCCGACCCAATCGCGTCCCGTCCCCACCCTCCGCCCCCATTATCGAGGAACGTCCGCGTTCTAGGTGGGAGAGAGGTGCTCGCTCGCATACCTCCCATCTGACCGAAACCCCTGCGGGCAGCCATTCACGTACACACGCACGCACACACGAACTGCCTGACCCACACGCGCGCGCGCACGCACCGCGTGCTCACATGCAGTTCCACATGCAAACATAACACCCATCTTCTCTTTCCGAGCGTAAATAAAATGGATGCGCTAACAACGGGCAAAGCCGGGGCGTGGCTTGTGTCCAACAATTGATGCACCAGGCCGTTAAGTTGCCAAGGACACAAAGGGAGTGCGCGAGGGAGACGGGCGAGTGGGGGGACAGGGATGAGTGGCAAAAGGGCCGGTCGAGCCCAAAATTGTAGTGTATGGGGTGAGAGAGAGAGAGAAACCGTGCGAAGGAATACGGCGTGCGAGCGAGGTGGGAGAGAAGGGGTCATAAAGGTCAGAGGAGTAGAAAGGGTTGGGAGGGAGACGGAGGGATATCTATGCCCACTGCAAGACTCGTTTGACACTGGGAAGAGAGGGAGAGAGAGAGGAATGGCAGAGCGATTCTGTGGGGTTATTTTCGGAAAAAAATGACCGCACTCACTTCGTGTATTCGCAGTCGTCAAATGGCCAAAATATTTCGTGCCCCATTTTATCCGGGGAATGGAATGATGCATTCTGGACGGGTGCGAGAGAGGGGGAGGGGGTGGAGAAATGTGCATACAATCGCCATCGATCTCGCTTACGTTTCTTTTTTCTTCTCGGCGTTGGGAGAGCGGATCCATGATTTATGCTCCTCGTCACCTATTTTCCGTTAGTTTGCTTCGCGCTGATGGGAATTTCGTTTCTGGATCACCAGCATTCATACGTGGGCGTTGATTTTGTGCCATTACTGATAAATAGGCAATAATCGGAGATTAACAATCAGCGTTATGGTTCACAGAAATATGCTTCCATGGGTAAAGATTACCTCGAATAATATCGGGCGGTAAGCCTTGTCAATGAATACACTGGCAGTTAGACCCGGCACGGAATAGAGTATAGATAGGAAAAATGCGCTCACCATGGAACCGTGAATAGATCATATTTTTCCAAAAAGGCCGTTTTTCATGGAATTACCTACCACGAGCAGCTACTATATAGCCCCCCCCCCCATATCTTTGATAATCGGCTTAAAAAGGAATGTCGTATAAAATTGGAAAGACTATTAATGTGGAGGATATTGCGAAAACAAAAAAAAATAAAGGGAGAGAGACTAAGAGTTGATGATGATAAAGGGAACGATTTTTTTATAGAAAAGTCAGCCAAAAAAAGATATAGATAAATAGAGAATGTACAAGATTTAGGCACTCTCATCTTTAAAACTGGAAATACAATCTAAATAAGACAGAGAAGATGTTTGGCACATGAATAATTGCCGAATAAATAATGCTGGAGGTATTTTTCTCTCCTTGCCCGATAACGTGCAGGGTAAAATAGAGCGTAGGTGTCGTTACACCACATAGCTTCGCAGAAAATGTCCGAGGCTTGAAATTTCACTCGGAATAAAACATTCGGTCCTTGGATAGAAATAATTCTTATCGTAAGCTGTTCCAAAAGAGTGTAAAAGAGCTTCTCTCAATTATGACATATATACTGTGTTAAAGGCGGTCACAATGGATTAAAATTTTACGGAGAGAGAATACTGTACAATTTACCCTACGCTCAAATGACTAATGTGGTCGAGATGGAAGGCAATTTAAATCTTTGGGGTGGATTCCTGACACTGCAACATGTGAGAAACATGTTTTAATTTAATTCGGCGGTGAGCCAAAATATGCCACAGTCGCATTATCGATGATGAGATTTGGGGTCAAGATATACATGTACCCCAAATCACTCGAAATATAATTTCGCCTTTTCACTATTTCTCAACTATTTCGCGTCTTTCAGGTTCCCGACGACCATACAAGGAATAATGGGAGTTCTAAGCGTAATGGAAGAAGTCGGGGTAGATGGAGGGGGGGTAAGAAGAAGAAAGATGGCTCACAGAGAGGGAATGAGGGAGGAGGCATGCAAGAGAGCAAGGAGGGCGAAGGGAGAGATGGACCGAGGCGGGTAGGAAAGGCAGGGAATGAGAGAGGACCGCAGAAAAGGGAAGTGGGACAGAGGAAGTCAATTATAGAGAAAAAAATGCTACTTACATTTTCTGTGCTTTCCAGGTCGCAATCTCCTAAGCTTCTGCCTCTTTTGTGTCTCGCTCCTTTTTAAACTCCCCTGAGAATGAAAAAACTTTTTTGTATTATTTTAATCACGCTACGCTGCCACTTCTTTCCTCTCCCAAGGTGCTATGTTCATTCGCCCCTCCGTCCAAAAACCCTTAGTTCCTCACCCAAGTCCCTCCCTTCCGATTTTTTCGTCCCTTTTCCCGGAAGTCTTACAACGGATTCCGACGTCTTTTCCATCCGCGGTTACCCTATTTCCTACCCCTTCTTCTTCCACCCCAGTCTCCCGGAATCGAATGCTCAGCTCACCTCCGCCTAACCCCTCAACTCGTTGTATCACGAAAAAAGCGTTTGTCTGTATATATATATATATATATATATAGAAAAAATATATAATAAAATATATAGAATATATAAATAAATATATATAAAATATAAATAATATATATATACACACATTCAAATACGAAACAACAGATCACAAATGTAAAAATATTTCCTTATCCGGGATTTATATATACATGCCTTTATATGTATATACACACAAAAATATATTTTTGTACACACGTGTATATATATACACATATATCTAAATATAAAACGGAAGTTGGAGATGGGGGAGTGGGCGCTCGCCAACCCCTTGACCCAACCTTCGCTCGCTCGCAGTGTATAACCCCGTCGCTCTTTCTTGGATTCCCGACTTCCCCTTGGATGAGGAGGAAATCCACGTCCCTTCGCCTCAGGCTGCCTTTCCTTCTCTCGCTTCACGTAATCGGTTCTCTGATGTAATTGGCGAAGTGCTGAATTGAAGAAATTGGCAGGAAATTGAATGGGAGAGGAAGGGAGTGGCAAGGAAAAAGTCAATGAGCGAAGGCTATTGTTTCTCGGAATTTTCATACTGTTCCAACGGTTAGGCAAGCCCCGAGTCTTTTCCCCGAATATATAGCTTCCTTTACCACTAATTGCCATTGCTTTGACATTTGAAGAAAGTTCCTATGCATAAATAAAATGAAAGAGTTAAGCTAAGGAGGGCTTTGGATTTCCATATGTTTGTTAGAATTGAGAGCAATACCAATTAAGTGCATCTAAATCGGTAATAATTACTCATGATCATTAAATATATTATATATATTATATAGATTTGTTATTTACATCTATTTTAGTTCGCAAGAACAAACTTTTTCTCCAAATTCTTTTTCGGAGAAAATATGAACATCATGACTTTGTATTAACTGTTCCGCATGCCTATCATTCATGATTAGAATTTGTTCTTTTGTGATTTTTTTTCTTTTTGGCTACGTTAATTAAGACAGAATACATTCCAAAGTATTAAAGTATTCCCTTTTTCTTCGAAACAGAAATTACTTCACGTAAAATTCTCCACAGGTTTGGTAGAAAGTTTCCTTTGAGACTCGATTCACGTTGATAGGAAAGCGAACGTATATGAGAGGGTATTAGATGAAATAAAAAAATATCAATGGAAATATCTATAAATAATAGGTGATAAATGCGCTTCAATAGGGAGACTGCGAATATGGAGGAGAAATCAAGGGGGATTAAGAAAATTTCATTCCATGAGATTCGGTTGATGTTTAGGGAGTATAGATTACTAATGAGGCACGGAAGATGTTGTTGATATGTTTTGTTCAGGACATATTGGTGATATTCTGGGTACACGCAAACGAAAGAGACATGCAAAAATTAAATTGCACAAGGTTTTTATTGAAAGAATCGGGAAAAAGTTGGGAAAAATTGTTTTATTTCAGATATTTTCTCATTATTCTTCCAATATTAAGTACATTCCTTGAGCGAGTATTTTCCATTACTCGAAAGCTCCCTGGTGGGCGGATTCCGGAAGGTCCTTAAGGGTACGCGTGCAAGCTTTTTTATGGTCCCATCGTGGTGTCAGTCAAGAGAGGGACGATTTAATTTTAATAAGGAATAAGATATAGGCTGCTGGTGACTAATCGGGATTGTATGGGGGTTGGGGAATCGTCGCGATGTTGTTGTAAGAAGGCCTTTACAAGCAGACTACTCGACTCTTGTCTTGGATGCCTGTCAAGGCTTTAGGTAGGGTCAAAATTAGTCTGGTGTGGATTCACCCCTTGCCAAACACTCTAGCGGTGCCTAGAAGGGCGCTAAAGTATCTAGAATGGCTTTTCATAAACTCTAATGGGCCTCATTCCATCAAAAAACTAAAAATTCCCAATTAATTCATTCTGAAATATTTCATTATTTTTATCAATCTTGATATCTCTTATAAACTAACATTTAATTATAACACTAAATATATTGAAAAGTATAAACAAAATCTATTATTTACAGGATTAATCAATAATTACAATGGGTGTTTATATACATAATTTCCAGTGAATTCAGGAGGACCCAGGTAATTCTCTTCGTAGTACGTCCACGTATGCCATCATATAAGCGAAATACAACTGCTTAATGCGTCGTTTATCTCTGAGATCTTTCAATTCCCTGGCACGCGATTCCTTAATGCCCCTCACATATCGTCTAGTCTCATACAATTCCAGCATTCTCTTCTCAATCAAATCTAAAAGGAACACATTTCGGCGTTCTAATAAATCCAGCTTATTCAAAAGTGCATTAAAAGTTCTTGATAATGCTTTTTCCTTCTCTGCCATTGCCTGTTCCCGTGCCCTCATTGCCATTTCATACGACCTTCGCGCCCATCGGTACTTCTTTTGAGCATGGCTCAAATCTTTCCTGAGATTCTCTCTCATTGTAGCCAGCTTCTGGTTGACCTCAGCATTGCAACCAGCTTGAATTTGTTCCTTTGTACGCTCAATTATTTCTCGAACATGTCTAGACCAAACAAGGAAGAATACGATGCTTAAAATATGCCCTTCATTCAAGCATTAATGATTTAATGGTAATAAGAATGAAACATTAATAGTTGAAAGGTGACTATTTTGATAACTGTTTATTATCCACTATAATGCTATTCTCATGAATATTGAATGTTGATCTTGGATATAAATGGCATGAACTTCAAGATGAAGTGAATGATAAATTCACGCACAGAGAAGAAAATTGTCTAGGGGAAAACAATGGGTGGTAGTACGCATATAGTGGCAATTTACGGAGCTTTTGTAAACTGTATAGTCATTTAAATTTGAGATACTATACGTACTTTACTATACGTGGATTGATCTCTTCTCATGTCTCAAGGTTCGGTAGTGGGAATGCATTGATGTGGAGTTGCTTTAGCCCTCGCTCGAGGCCAGTGAACAGGGAACTGTTCGCTACGGCATGGCTTTCGTCCCGTCGTATTTCTCCCTAAGTCCTCTCCACCTCTTTCTTGAGTTTTCGGGGGACCCTCTCTTCGCATGTCGTCACCGGCACCTCCTGAAATGCTCACGAAGCCGTAAGCACCCGGCCGCCGAGGGAGAGCTCTGGCGGCAACATAGAGTCGCCCATCTTTAGGGGTGTGACTCACTTGGGGGACCTTTGGATGGTCTGCAGGCGATGGCTTCCGTCCTTCGATCAGTTTTGTCACCCAGCCAGGAATCTGGTGCGCACATTCCTCTGTGGGTTCACTTTCTTCAACCGACTGTTCCTCCCAGTTGAAGCAGGAATCGGTCAGCGGTGGGGGGAGCGGCTGGTGCGCATTTGAGGGTTTGCTGAGGTATGATTTCCTCAGAGTCCCTAGAAACATGTCCAGAAGTAAGCTGACGAAGTGCATGTTTGGTATTCTCATCTCCGTTACGCTGCGGGGTTTTGTTCTGATCAAAAACTTGATCCATGCCCCCGCTTGTTTGCGCAAGTGTTTGGGAAGCTTCTGGAGACACCATTCTGCCTGCGTCAAACAATAGAAATAACCTTCCTGAACTCTTTCATCTTCAGAACACTGCTTTCCGTAGAGAACATTACTTTTATTGCACGACGCCATTGTAGCGATTGCACTTGTAATGCACTGAATATTATATCAAGAGAAATGAAGAACCGAAAAGTTAATTCCTCTTCACAACATCACATCTAATAGATTTTTGAGTATCGGTAACTACACATACGTACTCGCCACCATTTTTGCGATGGCCCCTTGGTTGCCAGTGCTTGAATTTCCGTAAACATAAATGAACGCATTAAAATAAAAAAAATATATCTATATAATTTATTTTAAGAAAAAAGATGATCATGTCACGTTTGACATTATAGTTATAATTAGAACCCCTAATTACATTGGCAGGCCCGAAAATTTCCACAAAATTAGAGAGACGGTCGAACTGATAGATTCAAGTGTTCTTTTTTCCCGCCCACTATTCGGGACAACAATAAAAGGGAGTAAACCTAAGAAAATAATAGGTACACGCTGTCGAAAATAGGGGTTTAAAAGATTAAATTCCCACAAAAAACTAATCAAATCTGGAGTACAAACGCCCACCTAGCGTGCGCCCTTAACCCAGATGGTGTGTAGATGAATTAACATAACGTTTATTGTATTTGTGAATTGCCGGTCAGAAATATGTGGAATACTAATTGGTAATAAGTGTCTGAATTCCATGTTTTCCTGCCCTGTTTTAATATTTTTTTCCAATCATCCTTGTGTAGGCACAGGGACAACTGCTAACCATGTAATACTCGTAATACGTGTTGGCATGTTGCATGAATCGTGTTCGGTCGCCACCTTTCAAGCGATTCTTGGTGGATCGCGTGGAACTAGGTGCATGAGGAAGTAGAGGACTTTTATGTAGATAGGGTGGTGACCTACCACCCCCTGCCACATGTCCTTGCGACGGATTGCGGGAAATTTTGTTGATGTAGATTCCTCTATGAACACGGATACACATCCGGACAATGCATTTTTAGTCAAAATTATGCGATAATTATGTAAATATGAGTTCATTCGGCATGTCGAGAAACTCACTGCATCTCTCTCCAAGAGATAAATATACTTGAAAAATACCAATCACAAGCGCGGGACGAGTAGGAGAGCGAACGACAGGCCCGCACCTTGACTCCTCATTTAAGTTGTGCAGAACACAAGTGTAGCAGGTCTCTTAGGGGATTTAGGCTGGGTAGCCCCTTGAAATACGAAGAGAACAAGCGAGGCTTCGACTTTTAGACAGATTCAGAACCAACGAGTTTATCGATGACACTAAAGGAATTATAATGCCCCACACCACTTAGGTAGATCAGACCCCAAAGATAAAATAAGGGAGATAGATACCAATACAGATAGATTCAAATACTCATTCTTTTCCAGAACGATCAGAAATCATAATAGTAAAAAACCGAAGTTACTTTAGAAACATTAAAAAAAATTAATTTACAAGTCGGAACAAAATTAAAAATTGTCAAGATATTAGATTTAAATGTAGGTGCATGTGAATGTTTGTTGGTAGTTTGTGTGTTTGCATGTGTGTGTGGTGAAAGGGTTCTTGCATGAACGTATACCATGCTTGATTTGTGGTCTATACATTTGTGGCATGCGTTTTTTTTTCTTTATAGATTACGGGTGGTGCCCTAATACCCCCCGCCACACGCCCTTGCGGCGGCTTCCGGGGTATTGAGTGGATGTAGAGATGTGCTCTGTCCGACAACGTTGGTACTTTCATTCACCACCAGAGAGACCAGCAACGACGACCGATCCGTGCGCGGAAGATTCCAGGTGTGTGGACTTTGTTTTTGTGAAGGTAACGACCATAATGTGGTAATGAATGGGGCCGTCATAGACGAAATTAGGGCGGTAAAGGTGCAGGAACGTAGGGGAAGAGCCAGGGACAGGAAGGGGGAAAAGGGTATGGAGAGAGGGTTGACGTTGGAAAGACTGGAGAGTTGTTGGAGAGGTATGAGGACCGGGGTGGTGGTTTTCGGGACCGGATGGGGGCGACTGGAGGGGAAGGAAGGAAATGGGAGTGGGAGAGAGGGGAGGGACGGAAAGTGGAAGCGCGTGTGATGCGAGCGAGATTAAGAGAAAGAGAGAGCGACTGACAGAGTGTTCGAGCGGACCCCAGTCGGTAATGGAGGGGCCGGTGTGGGTGGGCCATGGGCCGTTCGTGGCGTGGGATGCGTGAGTGGTGGGAACTGGGAAAGGGGGATAAGAAAGAAACGGGCGAAGGGCGCGTAATGGATGGAGGGTCCAGGGGACGTTGGGTTTGGGTGTTGAAGGGGAGGGAGGAAGGAAAAGGGGGGGATGAGACAGATCGGGAGGGTTTTGCGGGGGTGGGTTCGAAGCGGAAGCTGGATTTGTGCGCGTGGTTACCGATGGAGGAAGAGCAGCGGCGAGAAGGCAGGAAAAATAAAGAGAATAGACGGAAGCACTGGCCATTGGTAGGGAGAATTTGTGGTGGGGAGGCTTAAGTAAGCACTTACAGAGGGTAGAATTCTTAAAGGTGTAAAATGGGTTTTCGTGTTTGAATGTATGTATATATTCATTCACATAGAAATAGATATAAGGAAAGAGGAAAGGAACACACATAAAGGACGAACACAGGAGAGGTGGGGAAGGCGGAATCAAGCAGACCACTAATGTAAAAATATTTTCCTCGACCGGGACTCGAACACCGGATCTCTCCACTTGCCGGGCGGATGCTCAAAACACTTCAGCTATCGAGAAAATGTACTATACACTGAAATCTGCGATCTTATAAAGCGCCAAAGTGATCCGATTCATTAACCAAGAGATGGCGTTAGGGAGCCGTTACACCCACCAGACGAATGCAACGCGGAAATTGAATTCGTTTAAACTAAATTGGCATATCGGTTGGGATCATGGATAGTTGATAATTTGATCTTCGTTTGTTACAAAGTGAATAGATTTGAATGAATGCAGAGTACAAACGATTTGATTCTGAATTACGAAACTTAAGTCATCCACTTTGTTCTTAGCCACCAAAATTGCTCGCTCACTCAACCATTTGTCATTTCTTTGGTTATCAATGATATTCGGGAACACTATGTTGATGAGCTCATCTTTAGATGAAACAACATTGCGAAAATTCCGAGTAAATGAAATAACTCCGCTTGATTCGTCGACAGGAACACAGCCATTACCGATAGTCAACAATTGTTCGTAGAAATCCTCAGAAGATAGATCTTTCAGCAATGTAAATATTTGTTGTCAGTTGAAGTTTATTCACATAGCTCCACAGATTTGATGATTTGAGGCAAGCGTTTATTTCATCGGCAGCAGCCGATTTTGAAATGGCTGGCAGTGTTTGGCGGAAATCGCCAGACAGTAAAATCATTGCGCAACCAAAGCATCTCGAGTCATTGGGCAGATCTTTCAATGCTCGGTCAATTGCTTCCAATGCGTGTTTGTGCGCCATCTTGCATTCGTCCCATATGATGATTTTACATGCTAATACAATTTTGTCAATTACGGACTATTTCGAAATGTTACATGTCACTTGTTCAGAATTTTGTAGGTTTAACGGCAAATTTAACGCTGGATGAACCTTACGGCATCCAAATAACAATGTGGTCGCTATGTCAGAAGAAGCAACTGCTATCGCAATGTCCGATCTCTCACGTACAATGGCTAAAAGCAATGATATGTGGAACGTCTTCCCAGTTACACCAGGGGCATCCAGGATCAATCAGGATCATACCAACATACAAACGAGGATCATCAATTACCTTCATTAAAGTATTACATACTTCCTTCTGTAGGGGGTTCAGAAGGGTTACATTCGTTTGAACTGATTGGTCTAATTTAAGTCGATCATATTCACGCTCACGTTCCAATTCTCGATTTAACGCGTCGTTCATTCCGTGACCTGGTGCTGGCATTCCTAACTTCCCCAATAATCTGCCACATGAGGATCAATCAATCACATGAGGAGGTAACACAATTCAATCAACATCAAAGCCCGGTTATGCATCTCATCATTTACCTCAATATCGAGATTTCTTGAACTTACACGTATTCGATGTAAATTGCCTTCTGACATGTTATCCTTGCATTGGTTCCACAGGTCACGTGGATTTGATGGGAAGTATGTCGAAAGGATGATAGTATATAATGTGTTCAGCTGACTTGGAGAAGCAGAAATAGTTGCTTCAGCCATTGTCGTGTCCCAAGCAAATTGAGCTCTTTACACGCAGCACGAAATGTTAGACACATTATTCCATTAACAATTAGTACTGGTTTGAATGATGTTAGCCTTCAAACATTCACCAGTAACAACCGCAAACAGAAGCATTCATCATTCTTCGGATGAACTGTGTAAATACTGCCAAGAGAATCAGTAGAACGCACATCCGGGTGACCAGGAACCGCGTCGCCTTGCTTCCAAAGTAGAAATTTCTTCGATGAAGCAATATGTTTCGATAGTTTACCTAAGATATTACGATACGATATGTTTACGATTTTATAATGGTTATTCTGATATTCTTGGCTGAGACGAATAAAAAAAATAAATATCATTAAAATGGACGATACGATATGATATTTTGCGATACGATACTTTTACGATATTTTTATGGTTATTTTGCTCTTCTGGGCTGACTTGTATCAAAAAAATCAAGCATCATCGGTACCAAGTAAAGTAAGTAAAATCAGTACCACCGTTCTTGAGTTATAAATGGAGTAACTAACACGATTTACGACTTTGTTTATTTATATAAGATACACCAAAATAGCACTAGCGAACAAAAAGAAAAGAAACAACACACAAATGAAGCTCACAAGTATTCCATATTTTCGGTGGCAATACCACCTTTCTCAAGGGATATATAAACATAATTTAATTATGTGTATATAATTATTCATAATATTTAATGTAATTATTTTTTTAAAGTAATTCATTGAAAAGATTTGTACAACCACTTAAAATTCGTCAAAGTACTGCCTTTAGGCCTGTATATACTATATATATATATATATATATATAAACACACAAACACTAACACAAAAAACACCACACACATAGAAACATAAAAGAAGGACACTTACATTGGATATTTACGTTTCGACGGCACGGCCGTCGTCATCAGAATCAGATTCTGATGACGACGGCCGTGCCGTCGAAACGTAAATATCCAATGTAAGTGTCCTTCTTTTATGTTTCTATGTGTGTGGTGTTTTTTGTGTTAGTGTTTGTGTGTTTGTGCGTCGCCGGAGAGCGTCTTTTCCAAGTATATATATATATATATATATATATATATATATATAAATATATATATATATATATATATATATAACCATAAACACAGTAATCAACCCGAAGGTCGGTTTATATATATATATATATTATTTTCACACATAGAAATAGATATATAAGGAAAGGGGATAGGAAAACACATAAAAGACCAACACAGGAAAGGTGGGGAAGGCGGATTTGAGCAGATCACAATTGTAAAAATATTTCCTTATCCCGGATAAGGAAATATTCCTATGTGTGAAAATAATATTTGTTCGCCGTATGGCGGGAATTTCGTGTATGTATATATATATATATATATATATATATATATATACATATATATAATATATAGTTGTAGATATTATCCTCTCGGATACTGTGATACTTTTTGGTAATAAAAATATATGGTTAACGCAAAACCCATTATACGACGGAGGGAATGGAGGAGCAGACCAACTTGGTTGTTCTTTCCGAACCAAAACCATAGGAATTGATTGTACCACCAGTCCGTCGGGTAAATTTGAAAATTATGAGGGAGCTGGTAGTTACCGAAGAGAGGAGGATGGAGAATTAGCGAAGGGGGAGAAAGGAGAAAGAGACAGCGTGTGGTACTAAATCCGTGGGGTTATAAAAGCATTGATCCGAGCGAGTTTCGCCGTAAAAATATCTTCATTACGTTAGACTCGCATTTCGTCAGTTTCATAAAATTTCATCGTCCTGCGTGCCATGAGCATAATAGCCAAGAACCTTGCCCGGAGAGGCAGAAATTTCCGAACCTGATGGGTAGTGTACAAATAATCCCTATCCGAGAAGTAGTTTGCACATTTGCTTCTCCAACTCAACTTCTACACTCGTTCTCCTCTAGTAGTAATTCTTTTTTCTCTAAATATATCTTTTAAAACAAGCGGCCTAAGGTTATTTCATGCCATAAAATTGGCTTCATTGACCATGAAACACAGATAAACAAAAATATTTTCCATTCTATCTGGAAAAGCCTATTAAACTCCTCTATTTGCCTATTGTTTCACGACATCCATTTAAATTGGCTTAGGGCAATGTAAAAGGTCGAAAATTAATGAGCAAAAAACTTAATGAAGCCGGAAAAATTATTTTAGCAATGAGAGATTTCGTACATCATCGTAAATAGAAAAGGGCTGCTGAATGGAAAAAACAAGCTGTGAAATATAAACTCATATGGTATGCAGAATCTAAATATGAAATGAAATAATCCATTGGGAAATCAACACTTAATCACATTCTTTCAGGTATTGTAATAGATGAATCTGACTGCATAATATTAACACGCCTCCAAAAGAAAAATAAGAGTTCTTACAATAAAAAATAATTTTATTACTGTGAGAAAAAGGAGGAACATATTCATCACAATTTTACAGCATCAAATATATATTTACTATTGCTTCAGTAACTTCTTATGATAATATCAGTTATCATAAAAATTAGGCCAAACAGTTATGATTTAGTTAAAGTTAAGTGCATTTGAGTAGTCATAATGAAAGGCTTCACTTTTCAGTTAGGAATCATTAAAGCTTTAGCTAAAAAAGATAGACATTGCTATGTTATCGCAAGTACTACCTCTCATACAACTACTAATTACTCTTGTATCATATCAGTCAAAGAAAAGTTTTCGTTTTACCTGTTTGAATAGCTATCCTAGATTTTAAAATGGGTCATGTGAAACGATTGTCAATTTTGGTGATTTTGTTTTATGCACATTTTTGTCTTCCTCGTGACATTTCCTATGAAATTTTGACGTTGAATGCTTAAAATACGCCATTCACCGTAACTTTACTGCATATTAAGGTTTTACATGAGTTAAAATATCGCAAAGCTATAGAAATCGTAATTCAAATACTTGGGTACTCTGCAGATTTTAGTAAATGTGTAAGATACATTCTATGTGATGCAAATTTCTCCTTCAAATTCAAGCTCGTTAGCCATTTTAGAATGATAAAAGTCGGTTTTTGTATTTGAAGAGAACATTTTCTTCGTTTAAGACCTTACTAAAAATCGCGGTGCATCAAGGCATCTCTATCATTCATCATGTCTCAATAAGGGAGAAACAAAAACGCCCATAAAGTAGATCATCAGGCTACCTTGAACAAAAGTATGAAATACAGGTATTTTGAAGCACATGTATAAGTAATGCATATTTACCTTGTTATTAGCCATGAAAAACATAGTCATTTAAAAAAATTTAGTGTCTTCTCTTTTTATAAATGGAATTATCTTCAAAGGGAAAACGTACGTAAAAGCAATAATACCTCTCCGCTGAAGAGGATTACGTTTCTAATTAACGAAAAGATTAATTATCATGAGATTTAATTACGATCCCACAGAATGGAAGTCGAGTAAAGAATAAAAAACAAATCTAATGTGCGTATAGATTACGAATCCATAAAAACTTTTTTTCTCATACATACTTTCATCGACTGAATATTTATCAGGACTCATTTTTAATATGCACACGTTTCCGTACAAGGTTGTTATAGACTTGCCTAGGTCAATTATTTTTGAGATTTCTCTTATATTTTGTCCTTTCCAGCATAATAAGCATGGTTGATCCACTATATCTTCCCCTCTTAGGGTCACCAAGCGTAGTATGTTTGTATCCCTCACGTCTTTCTCTCTTTATACTTTTTACCTTAACCTAGCGCGTACACGCACATACAGTCAGACAGACCCTCGAAAGGTGGATATAGATGGAAGAAGATAGAGAGAGAGAAGAGGAGGCCATTTGCTGTAACAAAGAAGTAGGACGCGGTAGGGGTCACGTCACATAGTTATCCCCTTTGCTGCCCCCGATCCCTGCCCCAGCCCAGACCTTACCATCCCTTTTCTACTGCGAACAACACCGCCAACGACAAATGCATTGTTCTTTTCCCACTTCCCCCTGCCCTTCCCGTCCCTCCCATCCTAAGCCACGAGGGCTTTGGAGGGGTGCAACCGGGAAGGGACATGTATGTTTGTGTGTGTCGGCGCGCGAGGAGGAGACGGGAGGGGTGATGCTTTACGAGAACACGGGGAGAGGTGGGGGCATTCCGTTGTAGAGACAAGGGGAGGGCGATGGGGGATCGGGAATGGATGGGGTTGGGAGGAGGGCGGGTAGGATGGCGTGTGGTGGAGAGTTGGAAATGGGGAGACAGCAAGCGTGCGGCGGAGCTTACGCGACGACCACCCACATAGGATTCCGTCGCCCGCGCGAAAATCCACACACACGCTCACGCGCGCACTATCGCACACACATGCACCAAATTCAACTTACACGTAAGGGGTTCCCGTTGGTAGGGAGGCGCGGGGGTTGGTGGGCGCGCTGTCAGTACATCTCCGTATTCCGCATCCTACCGGCGCGTTTCCCTTCCATTCCCCGCCCCCGATCATCGGTGCTCTCTCAAAAGATAAAGGTGTTTCGAGAGAACAGTGACCACGGCTACTCAAGGCTCCGCGGGGCAATCTCGTCTTCCTCTCCGTGGTCGGAGCGAAGTAATGAACAATGAAGCAAATAGAAAAGCGTTGCGTTCGAGGTAAGTAAGGATCGAAATCGGGGAATCATTAGGATACGAGGAGGTATCGCATTACGTGTCGCGAATACTGGGGCTTGGAAGGCTATGATGTGGAGCGAGGACCGTCACAATGGGGTTGCAGAAAAGTGGAAAGGTCGTGTTTCTAGAGTGGTATCGTGGATAACGGACAAGCTGGCCTCCTCCTTCTACAGAAATACGTGCGCCCGAAATAGTTGTTCGAGTAGTAATTGGCTTTTGCGGTGCTTCGACGGACGGAGCCCGATATATTGTGCCCCAAACTCAATTACGAAAGAAAAGTCGTTTACATAAAAGCAGAAAAGATCCGTGCCGAAACCGAGATTCGAATCTGAATTCTTTGGTTTGGAGGTGAACGTGTAAAAACCGAAAAATAACTGGTACCAGACGTAGCTTGGCGAGTCGACGGAAGAAAAGAGTTCAGGAATCGGTTTGATTGTCTCTCATTACTGGGGTTTTAGTGGTTGCGTTAGCAAAGACCAATGAGAGAGAGAGAGAGAGCCCTTCGCACTCCACGATGTGGGTCGCACGTGACCCTAGCCGTTCTCTCAGATAAAATATCCCATTCCCTTTGACTTGACCTGCGAAAACTAACGCGGCTTAATGAAACGGAGTGAAGGGCCGGAGGGAGGACGGCGTGGGCGCTAGGCTCGCGTATCGAGGAAGGCAGGGCGCGAAGCGGGGGAGACCGCTCATCGCGTAGCCGTTGCTCGGCTACACCGAGGTGGATTCCTGCACCCCACCCACAACCACCCCACTCCCATCCGGTTCCTTGCAGTCCACATGAAAGCAAGTGCCCTTGGGGACACTTGGACTCGCCCTTGCTCGTGGTTGCGGAGAGAGAGAGGTGGCCAGAGGAGTGTGTGCGGTAGTGGGGGATATTTGAAAGGATTTAATTAAATACTTTGTCGTTCCCTTCAAGAGTGCATTTGTTTTGGTTTCCTGTTCATGTGGGTGCATGGTCGCGTGTGTTTCCTCTTGCATTACAAGTTGGAGATTCGATTCATCTCTCTCTCTCTCCCCTCTCTACCTCACATAAGAAGGAATGGGGGAGGAGAGGGAATGAGAAGAAGACAGCGAGATTGAGAGAGTGAGAGAAATGGAGAGAGAGAGAGATGGAAGGGAAGGGGTTGAGAGAGTTTCTGAGCGGTTACCTGTGCAGCGGAATGGAATGTGCAGGAGCGCACATTTAGTTGGCTTTGCAAAGGATTCACTTTGTAACCCAGTCTATATACATTGCATTGTGGAGCGGACGCAAGGGAAACAAAGATATGTGCTGCTTGCGCCCGTACGTTCTGAACACGTACGTAGCGACATATCCCCCTCGAGCCCAAAGCATTGAGGGCAGGGGGAGTGGAGAGAAGAGGAGAGAGTGGCGATGAGTCTGGCCTAAATGAGGGCGTCTATACATATATCTTTTACGGCTTAATACTAACGCATTGGTGGAGTAAGAGGAAATGCACTGCACGGAGGAAATTACAGCTCTTTACTTGTGCAATGCATTGTTTCCCAGAAATTGTAGGAAAGCTTACACTGTGGTTTTCTCGAAAGGATGACTCCTGTATGTAATCAATCAGTGAGTAATGCAATGTCTGTCAAATGTAATACTCTCGTTATCCAGCTATAGTTGGTAATAAATTTTAAGCGGCAATTCAGCTATATGAATTTAAAAAATGTCATTAAGTTTGTGTTGCAATAATATTTATGCAATATTGAAAATAAACATTTGATATAAGAAGTAATGAATGAATTTGTGAAAACAAAACCAAGTTTATGTGATACTGGCATTAAAATAATAGGATCTTCGTGAACACCCATTAGAATGAAAAATTACCTTTTACTTATCACGCTCATATCTCGGCTATGTAAATAGCACTTGTCATTTGATACTATACCTAAATAATGTTCCATTTATCTTTATTTTAGGGCTATTCCGAAAACATCACTTTTTGGCTTTTACATTGGACTTTAAAAAATGATGTCACATTAATAAAAATTAAAAATCATATGTGGAAAATCCATCCGCCCTCGAGGTCGGTCAAATAATAGATCACAGTATTTAAATTGAATATGTTGAATAAAATCAAGTTCATATTATGATTTATGCCAATGCTTATGCACATTAAAAGAAAAACACTGTAACAAATCAAATGTTTAAACTATCTCTCACTGACTTGTTTTAACTTCAAGCTTGAAGAGCACGTAATTGGACATAAGCTAGGAAAAAACACTATCATTAATTATCCTACGAAAAAAATGAAGGAAGATAAAAGTCACTAAAAAATGGACAACCAAATAATGAGCTTAAAATAAAATGACGCTAAATTATTCAATCAGAGAGCCAAAAGACTCTTGAGTAGTTTGGAAACTTATAAGACACCCGTCGATGTTTCTACTCCCTTACATTTTGAGTCTCTCTTGGGATCTTCACGATAGAAAAGGTATTTCCCCGCATTGTCACTTTAAATGTAATCGGATCACAATCGGCTATAGATGACCCTCGACCGACATATTTAAGAAAACAATGCAACGACGGAAAGGAAAACTTTGGCTCTCATTAACGAGTGCGAACTCATACACGGCGCGTCCTCCACTCGACAGCAACGATTTCATCGTGGATGACTCCCTGTAACTCTAATTTATCGATATTGCCGGCAGCCATTGGGACGTATTCTTTTCTCTCCCTCCCACTTCGCTAGCGTGAGGGACAAAGAGAGACCTTCCTTTTTCCTTTCTCGCCCACGCGTAACCAATAATCCGATCTTGTAACCCATGAGGATAATAATGAACGGAATTAAACCGGCGGGATGGAAGAAGAGGAGAAAGACGTCTGGGTGAGAGAGGAACTGTATGAGGATGAGGGAAGGGGAGCGATTCGTGAATTCCACCAAAGTTCATTAGGACTCCATAGGAGAACATTCCTCCGCACATTTCCACGTCCCCTTTCTACAATTCATTCCTTCATCTTGCTCTTCCTTCCTGTTTTTATTCCTCTCCGAGCCTGAGGTCTCCGCTTCTATCCCATTCCTCCTCTTCACCTCCTCGGCTTCCGCCACCACCCCACCTCTCCGCCCTCACATTGCGAGTCGCTTGGATCATGCCGCCAGGCGCCCTTAAGATTTCTCCCCCGCGCACAAAGTCTCCGGAGGAAGCAGAGCATGTAAAGGCTTCTCTCTACCTTCTATTTCCCTCCTTCTTCTGTGCGGAGACGGGGGTGGGGGGAAGGTGAAGGGGACGTCGGAAGTAGGAGGGGGGAGGCCGCGGAGTTGAGGGAGGTCCGGGCGAGGCAGCACAGAATCCAAAGGGAATATCTCGAGGGAAATAAGAAAAGGAAAACGTCTCCGGCAAAGGAATCATCCGAGGCGAAAATTGGTATATAATTGGCGTCGCGGGGGAGCGTGGAGGGGAGAGGAGGGGATCGTGGGTGGAGGGGGAAACCTCGGGCCTAAGGGCGGTGGAGTGAGGTGTGTAGGGAGGGACGGGAGTGGGGGAGCCGGAAATGGGCAAGAGGGGAGGGGTAGATGTGGCCGGGAGGTGGTTCGGATAGGGCATAATCCCTCTCCGAATGATATGAAAGTGGCAGCGGGGGTAGAGGGTGGATTGAGAAATGACGCGTGGAAACTCGTTGCACAAGACGGTGGAGACGATCGAAAAAGATTTGGCTGATTTATTTATCATTCGCCGGAATCGAATTGCAAGAAATCACATAACCGTCAAAAAAGAGCGGGTACCGTTATGCCCCGAGAGCGGGAGGGCGGGGAACGGAAAGGTCTTACGGGAGTACTTCCTGCGCCGGAATGAAGTGAGCAGTATTGCAGGTATTATGTTCTTTCCAGTCAGATATTGCTTCGTAAAAGTTGTAGCTCCCGCACTCCCCCGGTATGAATTTAGTATACTATACCTGATCTTTTGGATTTATGCAGTTCCCTCGCATTATGAGCGTACTTCAACGGCACGTAGTACGAAATTACTTGCGAAAACATTATTGGAATCCTCATCCCACTGGTATAGGCTGCGCAAAACCACATATCGTCGTTCAGAGTCATTTAGAAGATATTAAAATGTGGTTGGAGGATGGCAAAAAGTCATTATAGCCCCCTCGCATAACAATGACATAAAAAATAATATCAAGCAGAAGAAAATCCTAATCATGGAATTAAATTGACGCAAGCAGCATTAAACCAAAAGTATTCGAGCGGTCAAAGGCAGCGATAAAATGCCAAATAATAAAAATGACGTAAAGGTAACCTTAAAATTTGAGTTACCGTGGCCATAAGTTCGGCGGAAGAAAACGATAAAAACTTTCCTGGAAGATGTGGCCGGATCCGCGGCTTCCCAGAAAAAGGGTTGCCGTTTCAAAAGTAAAGGCATATGGGAAAGATAAAGAGGGAAACGGTGCCTCATACCGGCGATTAAGCGTGATCGTCAATGAGAAAGAGGCGATATAGAACATGATAGTAATAATACACTCTTTTTGATGTTCTAACGAAAGAAGCCATGTAATCACCAGAAAAAGAGGCGTCAGCCGCACGCAGTCTTTCGATTGCGTCCACCTCATTTACGATGAAACGAGCTCTCTAGGTTCGAGAGTTTGGATGATCCTCCCGGGCATTTTATTTGAAATCTGGAGCCAGTAATTGGTCTCTGATATATCTGGGTTTTAAGGCAGCTCATAGAAAGGAAATGACTCTCTTTCGACAGAGAATGTACGAATAACTACGCTCGAGGTAAACTTCTACTTCATTGCTTGTCAAACCTAAATCGGGTCTAATGACCGTGATCTACGTATCTCTTTAACCAAATAAAATGCGTATGCAATACGCACTGGTGACAATACGCTAATTTTTAATTATTTATTGTTTTTGGTTTTGGTTTTATGGATAACGGAGCAAAATATAGCATTTTTTCTCTAGATATTATCAAAATTATATTATTTATTTATAAAATTAAATTATTTTATTTATTAATTATAAATAATAATTTTTGAGAATTCAAGAAATTGTTTATATTGTAAACTGCAAATGGATAATGCGATGAACATTTAAAAGCATTCACGGACCATATCGCTGCTTTAATTGGCGAGGGTAGAACTCACTCTGTAAATATCGTATGTTCGGGGAATGCGAGGCAATTCTTTTCCTGAGAACACCTGAGATTTCCCAGAAACCTCTGTTAACGGAAAACACTTCACATTCCAGATTCTTACTCAGACGCACAATTCGCATATTTTCGTTGGTTTTCTTGCTTTCAACTGACAGCAAAATGTTTTATATTTCAAAATTCATTATAAACAGCTTAGTTTCCACCCGGTTACATATTTCCAACAATTAAAGGAAGATTATTTTCAGACTAAATAACTCGCTCCGAACATAATGAATATTTATTATTTAAGAGCTCTGATGCATTGATTAATGAATGGAAACTTCAGTTGAAACGATTTTCACCAAAAGAAAAGGTTTAAGCATTGATTTTAATCTTACGATTCCTCTCTATTCTACAATTTTTGACAACGTGTTAGGATTACACGTGAATGAATTATCTTGGTACTGTAACTAATTGACCAACAAGGGAATACCGTTTTATTAGGGACATTTTAACAGCAGTGGAAATGTATATTTACGGAGTGCATTGATGTTACAGCACACAATTTCCTATTGTAAGAATACCTGCATTCTAAAATGTATTAAATGAAACTATCAATTAAGGATGTAAAAACATTAAAAAAAAGAAATGTAAATACAAATATTTATGTAAATATATTTAAGCCTATCATGTATTAATAATAGAATATATTAAGATATTAAAAGGTGAGAGGAATGATTTCGAAGCAACTGAATCGTGACGCCAAGGCCGAAAACAAAACTTTGCTTTTCTAAAAATATATTTAATGCAACGTATCATCTTTTGACTTAACATACTGAACTAGGGAGGTGTGGTGACTGCGCGATAAAAAATAGACCAAATAAATGTAGATTCAGTAAAAAAGCTAACCATAAATGCATAAAAAATATTAATATCATGTTAGATATATATGGAATAATGTGAAACCAGAGAGAAGGGGAAGGCATATGACAGTTATAGGGATTGGTACTAATGAGTTAGGGAATGACGGCGTTCGTCTATGGCGTGAAGCGAGGGGGTCTTGGAGGCAGCAACGGTGAAACTATTCCTTCCATTTTGCGGATTGGGTTTCCTCTGGCGGGGGAAAATGTCTCCGCGTCAGAGGGATCAGCCGACCACGCATGCGATACAGTAGATGCTTGCTAGAGTCCTTCAGAACGGTCAAGCAAGTTATGGAATAATTTCTTCCAGTTTCCTTATCAATACCCCAAATTCTGGTAAAATCAAAGTCAATCCCAGAAAAAATCCCAGAAATTTTCTACAAAATTTATAAACATTTTAATATCTTAAAATAAAGTATGCCGATGTCATTTTAGAAGTCATTTGAATGAAGTATATAATATCAGGGTCTCTGTAGTCCAGGGGGTAGAGCGTTGGACTACTGGCCGGAGAACCCTGGGTTCGATTCCCGGGAAACGCACTCCAAGCTCCACCCAAGCTATGTGATTTTTCGGGTGTGCCAGATCTTCCTGTGAAATCATAACCTGCACAGGGAAAGGAACTGGTCCACCTACCCTGATTTGTGAATTTCACACGCCGTCGAGCTTAGTACTGGGTGAGCTCTACCATCACCTACTAAACCGACCTTCGGGTTGATTACTGTGTTTATGGTTTATATAATATCAGCCGAAAATTTAGACGTGATAGGAATAAATTGTCATCACATTCTGATGTGAAAGATTACATCAAGATGTTTGATACTTCCATCAGTCCATTTATAAATAGTGCAATGGCTTACATTTTCATCTCCACACCGCTAATTTCCACTTGAGAAGCATTGAACTAAAAACTTGATAAATTATCGATATTGAAAGATATCTTACACTGGCGTGAACTATTCGTTCTTCATAAGGTATGCGAAGCAACCGGTAAAAACTACAGTTGCTATATGGCTGGTGTCCTAACTTCCTCAGTCAGACGCATTTTTCGCAACCCGAAGGTTATGACGCAGATGTACGAGCTCGTACATCTATGAAAGTCAGATTCATCGGCTGCGATACGCAAAGGTCCCACAAGTTAACCGAGTCGGCAGAGGCAGGAGAATTAAGAGATTACAGCAGGTTGGAGGATAATTGGTTTTTATTTGGAGGTCCGTTCTATCGGAAATTAGACCAAAAAGAACAGAAGAAAATGACAGGAGAGAATGAAAATGGCCTAGGGAGCCACGAGCACCGTTGATAAGGCTATAAATCAAAGCGACTCAAACGTCGACCCCAAAAATTAGAGAACGGGACTGGTGAACAGGTCGAGAACTGAAGCAATTAGCTCTGAAAACTTCACCGGTGTACTACCGCCCTCCTCGCTTTAAATTATACTCGCGTATACAGTAGCGGGCATAAATTTTCCACACACATACACACACAGATCCGCCATTGCGCACAAGAGGGTCTAAATCACAGTAGTAAAAAAAAATAAAATGAGGCGAGGCACGGGGCGAATACGGGAGCACCCACAGACACACACCCACCGTCACGTATCACGCACTCTCACCCTCCCCCCTAAACCCACCACGCCCCCTCCGATAATTAACATTCTCTTTCTTTAAAACTTACCTCGTTAAAAAAACTTTCAAAGCGCGGGCATGGGTGAGAGAAAGAGAGAGAGAGAGAGAGAGATAGAGAGAGGCGGCTGGGACGGTGAGGGAGCGCTTGGGGCAGAAAGACGGGTCCTGGGCGTCGGGGCGCCAAAGGTGGCTCCCACCGCGGGAGTTATGCGGAGGGAGGTGTAGTGCATGGCCGCAGAGGATGGGGACGTTGGGGGGAGGTCTATTGAGAGGTTAAAAAAATAATAAAGGAAACGAGAAGTGAGGGGAAATAAAAATAATAGTAAAATAATAAAAAAAACATAAAAGGAATCGTTCTCCAAGAAGAACTCCATTTAACAGGATTGAAATTAAAAAGTGAACAATGAAAAATGGAGACGTTGCCTGGTTTTTTTTCCTTTTTTTTCCTCCTGGGTGAGTGAGGAGGCCGCGCAGGGTTAAGGGGAGAGAGACCGGGGCGGAAAGGTTTTCGTTCCGAGGTGGGGCGGACGGAGGGGAGATAGGGCTGTGGGGGATGCCTTTAGACCTCTGATAAATTGGAAACGCGAGGAAAAGGTAAAAGAAAGTTCTGGGAGCAATGAAGAATGTGCGCGAATACAGTTCGAACGGAACCTGTTCTGTCGAGGCTGTGTGTGTGGTCTGGGGTTAAGAGTAAGATAAGTCCTTTGCCGGGCAGTGAGGCCGCACCCTGATTATGGACGATGAAGGGGGAGGATGGGAAAGGGAGAAGGTTGGAAAGGGTTTGAGATGGTTTTGGGAGGGGGGTGCTGTTGGAGTATAGGCAAAGAATTTTGAACAGAGAAGCTGTGGGACAAGCGTGCGTGTGATTCCGCCGACCCGCGTTCCCGGTACAATTGAATTTGCAAGCCCTTCAAGCTCGAACTTGAGCGACCCTCAAATTACAATTCATCTGCCTCCGCTGTAGATAAATACAATCCTTTTAACAGAGGACGTAGTCTAGAACGTTATACAGGATAACTTTTGAGACTTGTTAGCATGCGGGAACCATTCCCGAAGCACACCTCGCCACAGTTTACAAAAAAATCCTGAAGGTTTATTTTAAACGGAGAATATCAGATCAATTCTCAGATATGTTTTTCAGTCATCATAGAAATATACTATATTGATGAGATGCAACTACTCTAAAATGTAAAGACTCAACGATTAGTAGATACACCACACAGGGTAGGCATGTAGGTAATCGGAAATGCTGATCTTAGGAGAGATCCTTACTGTCCTGCACAACAAATTTTACAAGAAAAACCACAGGTCACGGTTTCCTCTCACTTTAGGTCGCACCAGAGATAAGGATTAATTGCAATCACTAAGTTTATAACAACAGGAAATCACGACTCGTGGGTGAATGGTGGAGGAAGAAAGTAAAAAAGAGTGGACTGACCCTAGGATTGCCGTCACCTTGTGCCTTTTTGTAAGACGCGTAAATTGACTCGGAGCTTTTCAGAAGAAGGGGAGCCGTGGAGTTAGGGAAGAGGACGAGGGTAGGAGGGCGAGATGGAATGGAATGATGAGGAACCGGGAAGGGATAAGGGGTGCGCGGTTGAGAAATGTTGGGGGAAGGGGAGACCTGGCACCACCAAAAAAAAACCCAAGGTTTTAGCCGGGGAGAGATAAGTTAGTGGAACCCAAGAGACGAAGCTCCAGGAATATTTTCGATTAGATAAGATTCCGCGAGTGAAAAAAATAAATTCTTACGGCGTCGCGGTGAAGGGAGAGGGAGTGGGAGGTCTCTTCTTACTGGGCTCGCGTGAACCTCCTTGCGGATTTCTTGAGGAGGAGAGAGAGGGAGAGAGAGTTGGGAGCGCGCATGGTTCCCAGCGGGATCGAGCCAGAGGGACGTGAATGGAAGGGACGGTAAGGGGCTTGGGGGGATGTAAGGGACAAAGTGTGTGTGGAAGTTGGGGGGATGACGGCCCATCCCCAGATATGGAGGAAAAGAGGGCAGTGAGTGAAGGGGGGGATGGGGGGAGGGGCAGGAAGGAGACAGACGAAGAATGCCGGGAACAAATTGAGGAGCGCAATGAAAGTGGAGAAGGGAGGGTGCGGGGTGAGTGGGAAACCTTGTGCGGCGGTGTGGCGTCGGGATGGACGAGTAAATTTTTTGTGACGGAAGGGACCGACGTCAAATTGAGGCAGATAGCAATGGGAGAGGGGGTCGCCCTCACCCTCTCCTCTCAAGCTCCCCTATCATCCTCCCCACTCCCGCCCCCGCTGTCTCCGGAGCGGAAACTCAAACACGCCTTCTCCGTTTTTTCCTCCTCCGTTCTTCTTGTATTTCTCACCCCACTGGATCTCCAAAACTCCTTGCCGTCCACTCCGCACTCCCACACCGCACACTCCATCCACCCACGAGTCACCCTTTCCTTCAACATCTCCCCATTTTTTTCCCCTAAATATTATTTCCATCTCTCAGTCAGTCCTCGGGGTGTGTCCTGCCCGGATAATATTTCGGAGGGTGTTGGGGAATGTTAGATGAGAGGGTGGGCCGAGTTGAGGGGGCAAGAGAAGAGAACTCTCCCTCATATCTCTCACCCCGGTCCCTGAATCACCCCTCCCCCCACACCAATCTCCGAACCAACTTCATCTCTTTTCCCTACCCAACGAAATTTATCTCTTTTCACTCTCTGAGATATCACTGCCCCTCCTCCCAGCTCCTCTCCAACTGGGATATTTCCACTCTTTTCTTCCGTTCCCACTTTCCCCACCTCCTATCGTGTCTCCCAGCCCTCCCCCTTTCAACCCCTCTGCCTCTCAAACGAGCGGAGTCGTGCAAAAAACCTTTTAAGAGAATCAATGTCTTCTCCCTTCTTCCATCTCCTCTCTCTCTCTCTTAAACCTCCGTCGCGGTTACCTGATTGGATGCGGTTTTACGGCGGACCAAACGAAGGAAACTCGGGAAAGAGCCCCGTGACAGCATTCATGCACTCCCGTGGCCTGTTACCTCACACACGAAACGGAAGAAATGGACTGAGGTTAAAGAATATTCGGAACCAAAGGACCTGATCGTGGTAGATATGTTTACACGAAGTGGGAAAGGAACTACCTATTCTGCAGTGAACCCGGCGATAAGAATTCGAGAAAAATCTCTTCTCGCGTGTTATGCATGCTTTTGAGCTCCTTGGCCTGGAGTTTCACGCTGCAAAGCGCGAGACATCTTGCAGATGGAAAAGGAGATATCTCGTTACTTCATACGCCGAACGTGAACTCGGTAAATCCAAGTTATTGTACCATATGGTGGAAGTGGTCCAAAATGAAGAAAGTTGGGAGTATTTTTTTGCACAAAAAACGAAATACGGTAGCAGTCGTTTTCCAAAATATTAAACTTGAAAAATGATATCAGATGAGGTTTTATCGACCATGCAGAAAAACCCTCGGTTTCTTCGCTGTATTTTGGAATACTAATTGTGTACATCTCTCGACGTGGCAGTTGGATGATTCTCGGGAGGTGGGAAATCACAAGTGGTCGATGTACTCATTAGAGGTCCTATTATGGCTCGCCACTCAGTTTCGTATCCAGAATTGCTAGAGTTCACAAAACACGACCTTCATTGCCGAGACTGAGCCTGACTTGACGACCTTGTGCTTAGCAATCGGAGGGCATGTTCCATATAAAAACTAAGCTTCTTTAGGTTTAGAAGATCTAAGTACTCATATAACCGTGGACAAAATATCTACTATCCTGTACTTAATCTAATAACAACAGCTGTTGAAACCTGAATGTAAATGATTGAGATAAGGACGCATTGGTGATGGGACATATATTCTCGGTTGCGTGGAAACATTCCAATGAAGGGGGCGTTAAACCGTTGAATATTGAGAGCACTGACTGATTACGCTTTCTCTGAAATAGTAATTACATTTATGGGAGCAGGTTGCAGAGGGAATCTACTATAAGAATGCATTAAAAGGACCGGTTGGGTTTTTCGGATGAGAATCAATATTTAAACGGAGGATTAATATTTAATATTTCTCTGCTCGACGATTTGTTCGCTCAATGTCTCGTGCATCAAATCTTCGTCGTTCCGCCATCGCGTCGGTTCAATTCACCCGGAATCGGGGAGCAGCGACACACAAAAAGGGAGGTATTGGAATGCGATCGTGCACGCCGACATGTATATCGTTTCCGCTTTCCGCGTGAATTGAAACGGATATCGGGGACGCCTTTGATCGTTCAAAATTTTAGAGGAATCGTAATATGTGGATGGATTGAAACGCGAGTTTAATATGCGCGAGATATTTACAAAGAAGAATAAAAATTCAATAACTTACACCTCTCTTGGAAAGCATACGATTTGTAAAAAAAAGCATTCATTCGTTGATTTTCATCTTGCCTCTACCCCATCCAACTCTCCACAAGCCAAATATTACTCATCGCTTGATAATTAGAGCTGTAAAAAATGTATTAGCAATAATTGTATATCCTGAAACCATTTCATCCGAACGTAATTTTTGATAGGTTCCCCTCATGGCTAAGGCTCAGCTTTCATTCAGAGGGAATTCTTTTTTATATTCCGTAAAGAATTCATTTTCAAGGCAATAGAATTTTAATAAATGTCAGGTGAAACAGCATCATCGTCAGCTGGGAACAGTTAAAACAGCCCTTTACGCATAATTTAATGGCTTCAAACATTAATAACTAATGAAAATGTTCGGCGTGGCGTGATAACAGATATAAATTTTAATTAAACATCACATTGAATGTGACAATCTTATTTAAATGTCATATTTTCATGGCAAAAAAAGAAAAAAAATTACAGCCAAGAAGAACGAAAATAGTCTCAACAGGTTTAGTAATACAGTTTGAAATTTCATCTATAGAAATAGAAAGACAAGGAAAATCCAATAATTTCATACTTAATAGATAATATTTGAAATAGATTCTCTGTATTTTGAATATATTTATAGGTCAGGGGAGATACATTCCATAACTAGGAACTTAATCAGTATTAAACTTAATAGAGTTCATAATGAATATAAGGGGAGTTTGCACTTTTCCACAGATTTATTATAGCGTACGACGCGTTTAAACTCACAGAGTCATCATCAGGTACAAGATGATGTACCTGATGATGACTCTGTGAGTTGAAACGCGTCGTGCGCTATAATAAATCTTTAGGAAAGTGCAAACTCTCCTTATATTCTTTATGAAGATCTTCCACGACCTTAAGCCTGAATCTGTTGAACTTATTAATAGAGTTCATTTATTCGAACGAATTTAGTACAGTTCATTTATTGAAAAACATTGCACATAAGTATTGAAAATGAAGTGATTATGAGAGTTATATTGTAACACATTCGTTAAATACACACTTATCTTGGATGTGCTAATGGGACAAAATCTTTCAAATCAGATTGAAAAAAAATAATTAACTACAAAAATACAACAATCTTCTGGGTCATATCTAAGGCACAACTCAAAATTCGATGCGTTTGCATGAACATAAGGACACCAGCTCATCAGCATCAGATTACAACCATTGAGGTCGTCATCATTAATACTCCTTCCAATCATGGTGTAATGTACCTAATTAGCAAATTTTAAAGTTCGAGGTTTTTGTAGTGAAAAATCGAGATTTCACTTTTCAATAAAACCATATTAACAAATCTAAAAATGCAAAAAAATAATCCCTTGCCGCATTTAAATAACGTTCTGATCCCGACCTTAAAAATTTGAATCCGATCTGCATACGTGATGCAAATATACCATCTCTTTCGAGTTACTTAATGGAACAATACAGAAAGAGGGACCCCATTCATTGTCGAAATATTAAATTTTCACGATAGGCGGCGCAAATATTTTCCAGTTTCCTGAACGAAAGGAAACACACCTGAGTGCGGAAGAAACAAAGGGCTGAACGCATGGGGAGGATGGACAGGGAGGCAGGGGAGAAGTTGGGGGTGGACGACAGGGAATGCGGGCCGTGATTCCAAGAGGGGGTCGGGGCTGGGAGAGGAGGGATCGGACCTTATGGAGCTCCGGGACATGGGACGTTCTGGTACGCGGAGTGGAATGTTTAATTAAGAATTAAATGAGGACGAGATGAGAAATAACTCTTGGTCCGTCGTCCCGGAAAACTGCCCAGTATATCTTGAGGTTATGGCCCTGGGGGAAGGAGTTGAGGGGTTTCTGGGGGGTAATTTCCCCTCACCCCTCCAAACACCGGAGGTTGGAGGGATACGGGCGATAGATGGAGCCATGGGTTCTCACTCTCTCGAGAAGAAGAGTATAGATAGCGGGGAGAAGGTGGGAGGAAGAGATGAGGAACCCTATCCGTGGAAATTTGGGATTACGGCGAGGAGATGGCTTGGATATCGTCCCGCACCAAGTGACAATCTCCAGAGGGATGAGGACGGAGGGACAGAACGGGATACTGACTAGAGACGAGGGAACGATGTCGCGTACGGCGTAGTGGATATCCTGGCGGGGGAATGACCGGTCTCGCGATGAGACGGACGAGTGCGGGAGGTAGATTGACGGGGTCTTGGGTGATACCGTGAGGGAAAACGCGGGAGAGAGAGAGAAAGTAGAGGGAGTGGTTCCCAGGGAGAGATGTGGGAAGGAGCGAAAGAAAATTCCCGCAAAGGTTGGAGGAAGGCGCGGGGGAGCCGGAGATGGTGGTGGAAATAAAGGCGGCTGAGATTGGCCCTTGGATTATTTAGGAACGCAATAACACTTAAGTTCCCCTAGAGAGCGGGAAGGGAAAGCGAGGGGTGGGAATGAAATGGCGTTCCACTTTCAAGTCTCGCCTCGGAGAAATGCGCGAACGGCCCGCAATTCTCGGAGTGCTCCCCGAAGAAATTCGTGCCGTAGCACATTTGCCCCTCGCTTTGTTCGGTCGGAAGGGGAAAGGTTGATTTATGAGACTGGAAAAAAATTAACGCATGTGAAATCAAAGTTCTTGGCCTGGGTGACGGAAGGCATCTTTACATTAATTGGACATCAATGCGTTCCGTCATATAGACAACTTCTACGTGTATGCTCTCAGAGAATATTCATTCGTCTTCATCTGACATCGAGCCTCTTTATATTGAAAACACCCAATACTGCTAGTTATGCATTTAATGTATGGAATGATGAAGGAATGCCGAGGTACTGAAATGTTTAAAAAAATCGAACCCAAACATGACCTGGGGAAAATAATATTTTCATGTCAATGTTGGTATATCGAAAAGCACAAAGTTGCAGACGAGCTGATTACATCACTGATTAGTGATATACCTTTTTCTATGATTGTGCTCAGTATCACTGGTGAACTTATGATAATATTCAGAGTGAATTGTTATTTATTTCTTCCGTGATGAGAGGAATATGCAACACAATTGTGGAGAAATGCTTTATCTTGAAATATTTCCCCATTCTCAAATCATCTTTAGTTGTTACTGGATGGAAAACACAAAGCAATATTCCTTGAAATAATATAAAAACCTTCAGTGGAACTCCATTTTTCTTCAAACTAATATCCTGTATGCTCATCAATTAACTTTAAAAAGACTTCAATAGGCCGAAACATCACGAAGTTCAAACATAATTTTTATCACTTACAATGAACATAATTCCTCTACAGCAAAAATAGAAATAACCTCCTCGTAAAACAGTATATAATAAATCTGTTTCAGGTACTCCACTGTACACTAACGTATAAATAATCTCTCAATACTACTATTCAGACTTCATGGTAAACTCACTAAAGCCAATGGATCTATATGAGTCGCAGCAAACAGTGTATCTCATTGTCCGTCCCATGAAAGTTGTGTAATGAGTTTGTCAAGCCCGAATACATTTTTCCACCGCATGGAACAATCTGAAAGAAATGGAAGATGGTATTTAAGTGAGCGTCGGTAGAGGACTATCGTTAGGTTAACGGATACGAAAGGATAAAAAAAAGGGCGTAATGAAATTCCCCTCTGGAATCCTGACCCAAATTTTGCGCTTTGTGTTTCATGATTTTTCAGTACTAGGACGATAACGGCTAATCCCATCCGTGTCCTGGAGATGAACTCAATGATAAAGTGAGCCTCGGGCGGTTCTGTTCTGAACGCTCATCCTCGCGAGGACGTGCATTAGCGCTGGCGACCGAGAGTAGATTCCAGGACCTATTCTCTTCATTGCCATAGCTTTTATTCAGATACAAGCGTGGAACATTGCCGAGGAGGGTGAACGCAGAAAAAAAAACGAAGTGAGCGGGGAGAAAGGGCTAGCAATCTCGCTCCTCCGTTCTGGGTGAGGAATAACGCGCGGTCTGAAGATTCAGCACGTTACTTCCTCTTGGGGTGATTTACCCCGAGTGGGAGGTGAGGGTTGTGTGGGCGAGGCCCCGTGCGTGTATGTATGTGGGAGTGGAGTGGGCGACGGGCGAGAGGGGAGGACTCGAAGGTGAGGTTAGAAGAGGATCGCATTGGGTCGGATCACGGCTTTCGGGCGCGGGCAATGTGGGGAGGGGGGGGGGAGTAAAAATACGGGCAAGGTGGGTGTTGGGGTAGAAAGAAGGGAATGTCTGTGAGGGTTCGTTGGCTCGTGAGGGAAGCGCCTGTGGGAGAGGAGGGAATGGGGAGTCGGTGGCGGGAAAGGTGGTCGGGGGAGGCGTCGGGCAGGATGAGGTGGAGAAGGGGAGGGTGAAGATAGGATAGCAGACGAAGAGAGAAGATAGGTGCTCGGTTTTTAAGGAATGAGATCGGAATTCTATGGAGTGAAAGGGAGGATGGGCGAGACTGGAAGAGGGATTTGAAGGTAGAGGGAAATGTGGGAGGCGGTGAATATTGATGCGTAGCTGGATTGAAGGACAAAAAAGAAGTTGAATTTCCAAACTATTGAGGTGCGAATCGGTATGCGATTTACAGCGACGAAGTGGAATGTCGTGTACACGCGATTCTTGCACCGCTTTCTTATGACGTGCCTGACATGCGTTTGAAGGTTATTGCGGCAACGTGAAATACTGAATCGAATTCCGAATTGGTGGTATCAAATATAGGAATTGTTGGAAGTGATAGAGTGACTCTGGTGGTTGTCGTACCGCAAAGGACATTAAAAATTCGAAAGCGGTAAGGCGTTAGTTAATAGTAGAAAAAATGAGATGAAATATATAATACAAAAATTAAAGTGTGCCAGTGTGTCAAATATTGATTAAATTATGGCCAATCAAATGAGAGAATATGAATGACATCCATAAAAAAATACTTACACAGGATGGAGCAACGTTATACCACAAAATTGTTTTACTGACAGTTGTACAATCGGTATATGTTATTGGAATAGAAATGAAAAAGTTACTATTTGGTATTCTGTTTAATTGATTTCTTGACCAGTGGAATATCAGGTTACCTCAGGGTTACAACTAGTGCAAAACTTAAATGACTTTTATCTACCCGCCCCAGTGGAGATGCATTATTTGAGGCGTCTCGTGTAATTTATAAGAGCAGTCAGGTGTTTTTTGCGTTTCCATTCCCAGGAAGTTTGGATAGCTATCTTTTTTAATCGGAAAACTAATGTTGACAAATTGATCTTTTTTCCTTAACAGCTGACGGCCATTGAAGAGGCGCTGGCAATGGACGGAGGAGTCTCAAGAAAAACCGCGAAGTGATTTCTGGACTGGGAAACCAGGTTTTGTCCCTGGGAAAATTTGTGGTGTGGGCAACACT
The DNA here is from genome assembly GCA_037158775.1 of Hetaerina titia. Taxonomy (NCBI): domain Eukaryota; kingdom Metazoa; phylum Arthropoda; class Insecta; order Odonata; family Calopterygidae; genus Hetaerina; species Hetaerina titia. The sequence goes on from CM073769.1 coordinate 63,819,497, forward strand.
GAGGAACGAATGGATGAAGAGTGTAAAGAGGATGGTAGGGATCGGGCAACATTCTTGCTTAACGTGGGAAACGAAAAGTTACAGGGAGATCTTTCCACAAAAGGATGGAGGAGGTGAGCTGGCGAAGGATAAGCGTGAGAAAAAAACAAGGAAGGTGCAGACGATGATAATAAAATTTAGCGTAGTGTATCTAACGTTATCAAAACCTCCTTACTTTCTTGTCTTCTCTTCATTCATTCACCAATGTTATAAGCTCTCGGAAAGCACCCTAAAATGTGAACGATTGTTCATTGAACCGTAAAACTCTTCAACTGACTGCGTTTTTAAATGTTTGAACAGGTCTGCAAATATAAATTCAGATTTCTTCGACATTTTGATGATTTTAGCGAGAGAGTTTACTCATATTTTTAAGGTGATTTCGATCATTTGAACTAAATGTAGCACCGCGAAAAGTGAAGTAAATGAACGGCAGTAGTGAAAGGAGACAAATTCACTGTTTTAATATATTTTTAGAGAGAATAGCTAACTTAACTTCCACATCTGAGAACGTCTAAGTGTATAGAAAGATCTTACAAGCGTAACATAAGAAAAGAGACGGAAGCTTGACAGAATAGTAGTATGTACACAGAACGAGATAAGACGAACTAAATGGGTACTTAATTTTCTGGGTCAACCCATTTCTGAGAACGGATTCACTGCTGATAAAGATTATAATTTTTAATAAATATTTATCTTGGATTACTCAAATTAATAGGCGAAATATCTTACTGCGCTTTCGAACACATTAAAGTTAGAACTTAGGCGCGACCTTAGTATCTTTAAAACTCTCCCGTTATCGCTTTTTATGGTATGGTTCTATTCTATACATTAGACAAATTTCACTCGACGAAACACGTCCTGATTTTTGTCGCTAAACCAAATCTTTGCAGATGAATCGTTAGATATCATACATGATTTTCAATTGTGCCACATAGGAAAGTCGAGGTTTAGATGGCGACATCAATATCCGAATAATATATCCAGGATGGCACTCCTAGCCCCTTTTTCGATGATATACAGTTAAAGCATTACCTGTAGATAGATTTTCTAATACATACCCGTCCGTTTTGTCCAGGAAAGATTCAAATTTAGACTCGACTAATAGTGAGCACGTAAATATCTTTGGGCAATAAAAACCCATTTTTCATTAAATATTCTCCCTTCTATGACAACCATCGGCATCACACCCTCCAACAATATAGTATATCCACAAATCCGTTCCTCTCAACATCCATAATAATAAGTTTGATGAAAAAGGAAGGGGAGGGGTCGGATTTCTTTCCGATCTGAGACTTCCAAAGCTTACAGCATCACGTCTTCCTCTCTCAATCAATTTTTACCCACTCCATTTTATGCACGATGTGGGAGCGAGGGCCTCGAGATAGAGGATGGAGAATAGATAGAGGGATGAATAGGTAGACAGAGAAATGAATAGGTAAAGATAAATAGGCAGAGAGAGGAATATATAGGAACAGAATTGGATGGAGTGGTTTTGAATAAAGGCGATGAGTGTTACAGACGAAAAGGCAGGTTTTTAGGAGGGATGGCGCATCGAAAGAGGTATGCTGGGAATAGGAAGAGGAGTCGGAGGACAGACGCGGGAGAGTCGGGTTGCGGGCGCCGCACTGGTAGGGAAGATTCTGATGTAGGTGGATGGGAATTGGGGTGCGTGGAGGGAGTGTAGGTGGAGAAAAAAGGATTTGAGGAGCGATGAGAAGTTTTTTGAGTTAAACGCTGTTCTCATTTTGTCTTTTTAGAAGAAATGAGCCCAAACCAGATGTTGAGGGAAGCATAAACAAAAGATGTCAACACTTAACGGAACCCATATTAACATAAAAAAATAGCCGTGATAAATTACACGCGTGGAATCGTAAAAATCAAGGGAAATTGATGGTGTTACACAATGAAATGTTAAATCAAAGGTGAAAAAGCCAAGTTGGTGTTAAATAACGTCATCACTGTAGGATTTATTTCCTCATAACCTTTATAGCTTTTTATCGCATAGTCGAACTTCAGTTAGTACGATTTAAATCTGGGATAACTGCTTAACCCGTTGAAAAATGTTTGACGAATAATTTCTTTGCGTACCTTGAATGCTAAAATTACTGGCAAGCTTGCATTTTAAATTTTATTCTAGATTCGCCCAGGACTTCGGTGATTCGAGAGACTCGGCTAATGGGCACGATTATATTTGAGAAACATTTTTACTGAACTTTAGTAATCAAACATCACAGTGCTGTTGGATATTGAAGTTCATTTTATTTTAAAATAAAATTATGGAAATAGTGAAGGACAAAATCAAGCAAAGGCTGGAAGCTTGCGAATACCAATCATTTTATATTCCCGGGTGATGCGATTGCCGATAGATCTCTATGTATTTAGTCAATATTTTAAAATCACTATTGATAGATGGAAACGATGCTCTCATTCCTCCAATAATAATTTTGTTCCACATAATAACTCCAATATGCTCAACAATTTTGATAGAAAACCCATTGAAAAAACGACAACGGTTTACTCATTATGAATCCTCTCGTAATGCTCTTGCTATGGAACAGACATGGACATTCTTAGTAGAAATGTTTTCTAGAAAGGAAAAGAAATGTGGAATCGTCTCTTTTTGATATCTTCTATTTATTTTATGAATGGAAAAAGAATGCATGCATTTATTTAACGGCCACGGTCATGGGAATTGCATTTTAATAAGTTGGAAATTTTTCCGATTGAATGGAATGTTAGTAGTGATAGCTATACGAACACAACAAAATTTTAAAACAAAATGGTCCTTGGAGTTTTATGCATTCCCTAAATTAACATTCTTTATCAGGAATCGTTTGACTTCAATTTTTTCGTACTCAACATTACCTTCACTTTAGTTTTGGGAACAGTGCTAATTGAGGAGTGCGCTGATTTTATTTTAAGGGTCCCAAACTAAAAAGTGTAATCTAGGTGGGAATTGCGGTCACGACGGTCCCCTTGGCACTTTTCTCTGGGTTGCCTCGACACCATTGACGGAAGGAGTCAAATATTTTGAAACGTCAACGGTTAGGAGAAACTACAGAGAAAAACGTTTCGACCGGCGCGAACAAGTTTTACCGTGAATACTTTTTGACTTTTTTGAGAGAACGGGAGGAGTGCGGCCACATGAGGCACGATTCCCTCGAATTAGTGAAGGCACATCTCAATATGCCAAACGCGGAACTCAACGTCATTCTCGGGGATAGCGTCAATCCACCGCTTCGTGGAAATCCGGGGAGGAAAATCCCTCCGATGCATGTTCCATTCCGCAGAACTTTGGCAGATGTGCAGTTTTATTATAATTATTTTTTTCCTTTTTATTTTTCCCTCTTTTAAATCCTGCTGCCGCACGGAACAGGGCAGGGAAATCGCCATCGCATCGGATCCGATGGACCCGTCGCGGAGGAAGAGATCCTTTCATGCCATGCTTTTTGCCAATACGCTCTCTCTGGCCGCCGTCACCGGCAGACATTGTAAGAGCGGACGGCAGCTCGCCAATGTCCGCGGAGTCGTGGATGGTCGTTGGGACTGCAATAAGGGCTCTCTAAAAACGAGTGGCGTAGGAGGATCCGAGATTACTTCTCTCAATAGCTGTACCGGAGAGATATTCGTAGTAGGTGATGGCTATGCGACCGAGAGTAAGTGCCTACGTTAATGCAACACATCAGAGCGCAGATTTCGGTAATGATACCCCAATGATGAACGGCTGCGTTCTTGCAATTATATTTTCTTTAATTTATGAACAGGTAAGAATAAAAAACGCCTCCGGGTGAGAGCAATTCAATCTTATTCTCAATAAATACACGTAAAACATCGGAAGAGAGAGAATTTGATTTTCTAAATAGTGAAAATTTTCTTGGTCGTTGATATAAATTTGGCAAGGCGAACGGCTATCGTTGAGCAAACGATATGTTGAACTTTAAATGAAAATATTATGAATCACAAGCGTTATCTAAATTTAGAAACAAGATGACATTTCGTTAGACTTTGCACACAGCTCTAAATACGTTTTCAGGTAAGTAAAATAATTTCAAACTTCCATTAAATTACTTTATAATGCCCATGCACCCATTCTACGAGAGGAAGCAGACACGGCCCCGAAACTCCAAACTTTCGAGGAATTATCCAAGGCGAGTCCGTGCATGAGCTAAGCCATTCCCTCCGCCAACTTGTTAGCTCCCACCTTAACGACTTCTCGGGAACTGTCCAGGTGTTAAACGGGGAAGAAGAGCACACGTAGCGGGACTCTTCCCACACCACCGACCCCCATGCTTGCAATCAAAGTTGCGGGACCGCGGTGGTTCTCCTCCGATACCCGCAATTAGGAGGCGAAGGGTTTCAGGACAGTGCAGTCGGGGAATAGGGAAGGCTTACACCACGGCGACGAAACGGTTTCCGTGTAAAGGGAGTCCGGAGGGGGGTGAGCGGCGGAAGAAGAAAGATATGGAGGTGGAAAAGCGCTTGGGCTGAGGAAAGGAAAGGTCGGTGAAAGGGGTTTTCGTGCGGTGGGCGCGAAAGAAGGGAACGAATGTGGCGGGGGCACGGAATCACTCCGGACGAGCGGGGAGAAGCGAGAAATTTCGGCCAATCCGGGGGACGTCGAGCAGGGGGAGGTGGGAGAGCAAAAGGGAATGGGAAATGGCGTGGCGAAGTCATGAGGACCTGCGGGAGAGAGGACTGGGCGACAGAGGTCAACAATCGAGGCCCTGCGACTCCCCTCAGGCGGCCAACCGTTGGTGGCGGACGCCTAACGGTGCCCGATCCCCTGCGGTGCGCGCTCTCTAGCCGCTAATCTCGCGGAATGGCTTGGAAGGACGATTAAGGGTCCAAAGTGGTGGAAGGGGGGAATAGGAGTGCAGACGGGAGGATGGAGAGGGTCGGAGGATGTTGGAGAGGACAGGGACGGTTGGAGAGACGATGGGAGTTTGAGTTGAGGGCGGGAGGGAACGAACGACGCGGAGTCAGTTTGGCTGCAGCGAAAGAGAGTGAGAGAGAGAGGTGGGCTCTGGGGGGGTGGGCTAGTGTTTGGGGCTCGGGGAAAAGGGTTTGAGGATGAAGATAGAGGCCCTCTAGGGTCGGAGAGATAAAAGGGAGTGGACGGAGCAGCGGGAGAGAGGGGTTAAAGGGATGATAGACCAGAAGGAGGAGGGTATGTGCACATACATATATAAATATATATATATGTACGGAGGATATAGGGCGGTAGGGGTGAGGGAGAGTTGGGGCATTGTGGGGTTGGATGGAGATAAGGGGTGAATGGGATAACGCGTCGGAGGGTTTGGGGGGGGGGGATGGCAGAACAAGGCACTAGGCTTTACTTTAAATTAAATCCCCACCTCTTATTCCACCCTCCCCTCCCAAATTCTCCTCTCTCACAGGTTCTCCCGAACCCTTTTTTTTCGGTGACGACCACATCTCCGGCAAAAAAAATAAGAAAGTTCTTAAAAATTCCCTCCCTCCACTTCATCCAGTAACCCTCGACCCCACCCGGAACACTCACCCTAGGATTTCCCCCCTTCCAATCCTCTCACTTTCCACTCGCGGTTGAGTCTCCCCTTTCCAGCTTCTCTAACCCCCATACCCCACCCTCCCTTTCACCCCTCATGACTTTTTTCGACCCCCCTGCCCCATCCACCATCGCCCTTCCATTCCGATTCCGTTTTGAACCCCGTCCTTTTCGACCCTCCCGCTCCCTTTTTTTTCCGACGCGATTATCCCCTCCTCTTCTGACCCACCCCTCTTTTCCCATTTGAATTCCCCCATCCTACTGCTGTCTCTCCCCCACCGCGCCACTCCCCACCCGCTTCACCCTCCCCCCGGGAGGATTCCGAATCATTTCCATCTCTCCAGGCCCTGCCTCTTCGCTCCCTCTCGCCTCCTCCCCGTCCATCTCCTCCCCACTCCTCTCCTCCCTGATCTCCTCCTCCACAACCGATCTCCCTCCCTTTTTCTTTTCGCCGCATTCTTAAATCACCGAATCCCACGCGTCGTCCGACCTCCACTCACCCACTCCCAATCCCTCTCCCCACACACGTCAACCCTCCCACGCCCCTCGCTCGCTCTTCCCGCCGCTCCCCATTTCTTTCCAAACGCACCCATCCCCATCTCCAATTCTTTCCTGCCAATCTCCCCCTCCTTTCCATTTCCCCCTACCCCATACTATCTCTCCCCTTCACCTATCCTACCTTTCTCTTTTACTGCCCTCTTCGACTTCATTTTATCCTTTAGTCTTGCCCATCACACCATTACCACTCTCATCTGTTCTCAGTTTTACCTCCCATCCTCTCTCTTTGTTGTACCTACGGATTTCCAAAATGCCCGGGTCCTGGCAAGGGCGTGCCATTCACTTTAGGTTATTTCCGTGCTCGATCTCAGTCAGTCATGCCTATTCAAATTTCTTATTAAGCTCTTTTGTCTGTGCAAACTCTTAGCATCTTGCCATCCTTCTTACTAGGTATTTTTATCACATAAATTTTATGGCATCTGCTGCTCTTTATGAAAATCATCTCTTGTGTAAAAATAACCTTAATTTTAAATAATTTTAGTTGATAAATAAATTTGATGAAAACTTTACAATGTTAGCCGTTCTGCAGACGAGGGTAGTCTGGTGGATGGTGTACCCTTCTAATAAAGCAATTCTCGTCTCTAGCAAAAGTGTCATTGAAGTTATTCGTACTCCGAGTAAGTCAATTTCTGCCCCAAATTAACGTCTAAGGATTCGGGTGCTCAAGAAAGATCACTACCATGAGGATACTTGGCATTCAAAAAATATAAAATCAATAAAACTTCATTCTAACCTAAATTAAGAATGCCCAATAATACTTTACAGCAAGAGATAATTCTCTAGCGCCGTAGAATCAATAATGTAACGTGAATACCGAGCTCATTTTCGTTTACTTTTACCAATTAATTTTGTCTATCAAATAAAATTGTCCAAACTTTTAGATTATTTAGAATGATATAGACCGCGGCATAATTTTTAGACAGTGCAAGTCTTCAAGGCATTGCATCTCTTAGGAGTAAAAATATATGCATTTTTGAGACGATAAAGTGAATTCGATGGTTTCAGACTCAACTTTGTGTAAATTAATGATGGCTGAATAAGTAAACGTTGTATTTTTCTAAAGTAAACTTTATTGTACTCCTACCGGTTTTGATGTATAGACAACATCATCAGATATTTCAAGATACCAGGTGATGTTTGTTGCCTATGTGCCTTAATCGGTATTGGTACAGTGAAGTTTAGTGTCGAACAATACAAAGTTAACTAATTCAGTGATGACGAAATGGGTGTTTATTTAATACGATCATTTTGACAGCAAATTCATGGCCGATATTTTTTTTATTTGTTTCAATTTCTTCTGATGTTTGATGTAACAAAACATAAAGTGAAACCCAATGAAGATCTGAGAATGTTATCAAGGGGAGAAGGGAATTCAACCAACCATGCACCCCTTTTCAAGCCTTTTTCACTGTATCCCATCTCTCCAGCAAAAGAAAGCCCTTGAACTCTCCCACCACTTCATCCCGGTATCTCTTGAACCTTGCTCGCCCCCACCCACCCCTTGCCTCCCTATAACATCCGGATCCCACTGCCGCCCCACTCTGCTCCCCCCCTCCCACCTCCATTGCACAGCATGCCCCTCTCGCCCTTTCCAAAGCCGCTCGTGTGACGTGCCAGCATCCTTTCAGCCAACCTCTCTCTCTCTCTCTCCACTCCTTTTGAACTTTTCCAAATTTCCGCCTCTCTAGACACAGATAGACACTTCTCTTCTCCGATGCTTACGAAGTACGTACGCTTTTTTTTATGCACGCCACCGCCTAGTGCAAAATGTTGTCTACAGTGAAGTCCACCCAGCTGGACTCCCATATTTCCCTTCTTCATTTTTCAAAAAGGAATGAAGAAGTGAACGGAAGGATAAGATTGACGTCGCCTAGGAGTCCCCCGCAGCGAACTTTGTTTTCTGTTGCTAACCTCTAAATTTTCCCTTCCTTGCTTTATTTTAGGAATGGAGTTTTATTGCGGGAATCTTCTCCAATTAGGATTTCAAAATAACGTACGAAACCGCTCGCTTTACAGACAGAACCTCACTTGAGCTTTAGCAATGAAAAACATCAGCGAGAAATCCATTAGTCTGAACAAAAATTCTCATTTTATATTATTTCCCTTTCGTTTCTTTTAATTTCACATTATGTGGCTTCACACGTAATTGCGGAATCCTTCCTAAATCATGGAAATGAACATGTTTCATCGTAGGCAAGAAAGGATAACAAAATATTTTATTTAAAAAACAATGAAATATTTTCTGTGTTCTCACAATAATGGAAATACATGCTCGTACATCCTCTGCCAAGTATTCAAGTAGATTGTTTATTTAGCAATTGCAATGGCCGAATCTAACAAATTTTATTTCGAGGCATTAGTTTCTTAGCCACTTTATCTTTTTTCCTGCTATGATTTTACGATCCTGTGTGAAGGCATGGAGATATAGGAGATCTTCCAAACACACAGATAGATATCCCATTTGTTTAAGGTGTTACTGTCTCCATACTTTTGGCATCCATATACCAAAGAATAAAATTTAATCTTCGGGATTTAATTTAATTCCAGCATATAAATTTAATTCCGTAAATTTAAAATAAAAATTTCATTCCGTTCTGTGGTTGTACACAAGGGTAATTATTTGACAACGCTGTTTTCCTAATTCACCCTTATGTTGTGATAATACCTCCTTGATCAATAACATCATCTCTTCCGGCTGCCAATTACCTTCGTTAATTCCCTTATAATATTTATTCCTTGAAAATAGGCAGGGAACTTAAGAGAATACAGATGTTTCCATTTCATCCGTAATGAATAGAATATCCTTATTTTGACTATCAATCGTGTATCATATACTCCCTTATACTATGTACAATGTATAATAGCCTCGTTGCATATGAATACACGCCTATAATTCCGTTGCCATTTTTTTTCTAACATAACATATTTATAGGAAGACATGGTAGTTGAATTATTTACGTCAATTTAACTTTGGAATGTGGACAAATTATTGCTACAAATCATATATATCATACGGAATCTGATATTAAAAAAATAATATCTTTGGATAAAAAATTATATATTTCAATGTTTATTGAACATTATGACAGAATTTAAGTTATTCTTTCATTAAGCCATTCATTCATATAGGTATTAACTCTTAATAAATCATTTGTCTTGTTGAAAGACCTTACATTTTCCTCCATGAAGCCAGTTTCTATTCAATAATGTGTTCATTAATTGAGAGTTATCTTGAGCACTAATTACAAATAGGCTAGAATTTAAGAGGTTTAGAAAAAATTAGTTTGGAACGAGAGCAATCGAAAACATTATATCCTAAGGAACATTTTACCGTACTGATATGTAAAATTGGGAAAAAGGACGATAATATATTTAATATAAATTTGACTTCATGCAAATACATGTATTTACTTAAAAATTAGTCCTGGGGTAATAGAAAAGAAAAAGGTTGAATACATGTCCAAGAAAAACATCTTCCCACAACTTTAAAGTCAGGGTTATTCCTACGCTTGCAATTTGGAGTGGGAAGAAATGAATAGTTTAATATTCAATTTCTAGATGTCTGAATTTAGGCCCAATCCTTATCCCTTATATGCTCGCAATGGACACTGAATAATAGATTTCGTGGTACATGGATTAAGTATTTAGATGCTGTGAGCTTAAAATCCCAGTCACACGCATCCACTAACGCGAGGAGGGAAAACACCGAATATTATTTCAAAAGATGTTCATGGAACCTCAGGTCATGTATTTGAAATCCCGGAATTCATATTTTCGCGAGCATATTACTTTTCCCAAGGCTACAGGTGAAGCATGTCAAAATATTCATTCTTTCTGTGTTTTTATTCACAGATTTTGTTCCTAAACAGATTCATGCATCTAAAGAGGTGGTACATGTTATCACTCCATTCCTATATTTTCATTACGTCTGTTCCTTGTTTTTCTCCTTGTTATATTTTCAATTTCCATGGAAACCATCGAACGGATGCTCACGGCACCGCCCTTGTCAGTTCCATTATTACTCTTCACGTTTGGCACTTTCATTCTTCTTGGAGTCCCAATCCTCGTGGTGTTCCTCTTCACGGCCTCACTCCAATTCCCTCTCTCTCTCCGCCCATCTACGCACTCTCTAACCCTCCGACGAACAACCCTCCCCCACTCACTCGACCTTCTTTTCTGCCCCTATCGCCCCAAATGCCATACGGCACTCCTTTCCATTCGCTTCCATTACTCCGCCAGGGATCGGAGTCCACCCACGCCTTTCCCCTTCCTCCCGCCGCCCTCGAACAAAACCCCGCACTCAATTCGCCCATCCCCATCCACAATCCTTAAAGCACAGCCCTTCTTCCATCTCCCTACCCCCCTCCCCGGGGGATTCCTTCCACCTCTCTGTAGCTTCCTCGAACCATCACCAAGTTGATCAGTATTTTCTTCATCAATTCCATCGTTCCGGCTGCTCTCCCTCGGCTCTACTTCCACCCCGCCTCGGGGAGGGCTCCATCCCTTCCACGGCCCTACTTAATGTTCGGAATATTCTAATCCTCCTCCCGCCACCTGACGCCCGCCATCTTCCGGACTGCCGATCCCTTCCCAGCCATTCCCGCTCCCTCCCCTTCTTCGTCCCGGACGCATTCCCTTAGCGCACACAACCAGCCCTCCCGGTTGCTCCTCGCTCCACTTTTCCGTCTCGGGATAATGGGTAGAGAGGGAATGGTGAGGGGTGGAGCAAGCGAGGGAATCCATGCGCTCCGACGGTTTTGATCGTGGAAACAACATTTTCGTCGCGCGGGAAAAGGTCCGTCCGTTCGGTCGATCCGCGCGAGGTGGGTTCTTCCCTGCGATGACGACGGGTTTCCGGGGAATGACCATACTTTGATGCGATGGAGCAGATTACTGTTTATGCGAGGGGGCGGGGGGTGGACGGACACTCGCTAAATGGGCCTGCTAATGCCTCTGTTTCCACGGGAAGGGAGCACGGCTCGGAATCCAAATCTCGGAACTAATATTTTCCACCCCTCTGCCTTTTCCTCGTTCATTCGATCTCCACTTTGAGAGCACTTAAAAGCAGTATGGCCTTCTGGTATGATTAACATCAACCATTTTTACAGACATATGTGGTGGTAATACGTCACATGAAAGGTATTTAGAGATTTAAAATCAACTTGAGCGCGATTTGAATTTATACATTTTAAAGTAAGAGTGGAGGGTTTCTCGTGTTTGATAACTCTATATTTTATGAATGTGAACTTTTTTGTTGTGCTTGTATTCTAAATTTTGAGGGAGAGAGAGAGAGAGTGTTGGATGATTTCAATGTCATATTTATTACATAAGAATCTGGTGGGAAAATACTGAGGATTACCGAGTTTATTATGGGGAAAAGCTCACTCTTCCATGTGCGATAGAGCGTTTTCTTTTTTTTTACTTAACAGGTGAACACTACATTATTACCATTAGAAGCTGTAAAATTTGAAGTCATTTGTAACAAAGAGAGTTTGGGCAAGATAGGAGTTTTTGATTCTACTGTACAAAGTTATGAAATACTCTATGATATGATCATTTCCTATCTATTCATCTCCATATCACCAAATATATAATATACGACTAGAGCTGCTCAAAAATCTCCCATTCATGCCAATTTGTAGAGTTTGAATTTATTAGCAAGCATAAATTCATGTGTTTAATATTATAATTTTCAATTATAAGTAATCATATGGTCAAATTCTAAAATTCATCTGACGGCAGTAACATTTTGTGAGCTCTACATAGAAAGATACGCTTTTGTCTACTCATCTCGGCTTATTTTCACGGAATGCATTCTCTCGTCCGCCATTACGGTATTTTATCCCAGAGAGGTCAGCACGAATATTTTAAAGCAGATAAAAAAATTGGGATCGGCAAATGAAGAGCTGTTTTTCCTTCTCGAAAAATAATGCTATTATTTACCTTTTCCAATCCGATTATGCAGAGGAAGCAGAAATTTTTCTTGGTCCCTTGCACAAAATCCTACGCTGTAATCTCGAACCAACCTGAACTAAGAGAAAAAAAAAGAAAACTAGCGCGTGACGCTCGAGGAATATTCAACATGGCTTCAACGGACGCGTTACTTAACGATTTTGAGCAGGAATAAAAGCATATATCTACTCGACGGTGCATCCGCATTCGGGAGGCAACTGCCCCACGAGCTAGCCTCTCGTCCCATAGTACAGTGCACTCATCCCCCCTCCATTGTCCGAAACTTCCTTTTAACCCTTTTAACCCAGTCCTCTCTCAAGCCTTTTCCCGATCCCCCCACCCACTCCCTTTATCCGACTTCGATGGAAACAACATCTTCCTCCCTCTGCCAACCCTTTGATCAAATCCCCTCCCACCTCCCGCAAGCTCACGCACACCCTTGCGAAATCCTGGGCAACGAAAGAGAATTGGGGGGCGTGGAGGGAGCTCTCGGGACGGGGGAGAGGAAGAAAGGAGGCGAGGTGATGGAAGGGAAGGGATAGGAGGCGGGAGAGAGAGAGAGAGATAGGGGAGAGTGGGAATTTTGAAAACGGGTTTACGCCTTTCCCTAGGGCCGCAGTGGATGGATGGTTTTACGGAGCCGAAGCGTTCAGGGAAGGGGGGGGGGAACGAGGGAAATTATGAAAATGATCATTATTATTTTTTGGCGTTCCTCTCTCTCTCTCTCTCTCTCTCTAATCCACGAAATCAATACTTGTGGAATTTTACCGCGTTTTTTAAGGGCATGATGGGATTACGGAGGGGAAAATGCAAAAAAAATACGGCACGGGTTTGGGGGCGGAGCGAGTGGGTGGGGGTTAGGAGAAAGGAAAAGGGACGGAGCGCGGGTCGGCGGGAGGTCTATGGGTACTATGGGAAGGGAGGGAAGGGGAAGGGGGAGGGATAGGAGGGAGTGGACGGGAGAGAGGGAGAAAGAGTCTTTGTGCGACCGCGGAAAATTTCTTTGAAATGCAATTCTCTCTTTCTCTCTCTTTCTCTCCGTCTCCCCCTACCCCTTCACGGACCTTTTTTCCTCTCTCCCTATATCCCTTTCTCCCTCTCATTTCATTTCTCCCACCCCGAAGAAAAAAAACGCGTGATAAAGGGATAGGAGGAAAAAGGAAAAGATTTCCGTGCCGAATCGATGTCGGTCGCAAGTGGTCGGTGAGAAGGGAATGAGAAAGTGAGGAAAGGAATGAGAGGGGGAGGGCAAAAAGGAAGGGAGTCGAAGCGGGAGAGTAAAAGAGATGGAGGATGGAAAAGCGAGGAGAACGGAAGGCGAATATACGGGAATTCTCTCCTCTCTCACTTCTCTCTCTTCATTTTCGCCGGCTCCTTCCAAAAACCTCCGTCCCTGCCCCCTCTCCCTCACCTCCTCCTCCTCTCCGTCACGCACTGTCTCGGGCAGCCGGAATGGTTTTCGTGGAGGAAATTGCCGTTGGAGGATTGAGAAGAGAGGTGGGCTGAGGCATAGGAGGAGATGAGGGGGAGGGGAGCGACGGGGAGTGAGGGCGGTCGGTGAACTCCTTGAAGCACGGTCGCATGTCCGAGGCCACATCAAAGGGGTGGGTCTGGTGCCAATCTCGGTGAGTGTTGGTTTCGAGGCAATGCATTAACCGGGGCATACTGAGCCTCCCCCCGTCCCCTGCACATCAGTACTCTCGCCCGCCAACTCTGTCGGTCGAAGCATATGAATGCTTGCATTATTTTCCCTCTCCTCCATCAATTTGAAATCTTACCGCGAGCGTCCACTCAGAGGGACGAATTTTAAGCCGTAGTCATTCATTCGCTCTCCTTTCATGTTGTGAGACTCAACCCTTGTTAATGGTCTTCTGAGAAGGACGGAGTGAGCAAAAAGTTGTCACACACGTTGTCGACCTGTCTTTCAGAGAAAATGAAACATTTTCCCGGATAAATTCTTTAGAGAAACGTAAACGTTTTTCTTTGAACTCTGAAAATGAAGTTTCTGGATTGACATATGGAATTATTTACTAAGGTCACGGCATAATTTAATACTGCTTCAATTTAGACTAAAAGTGCGTTTGGATAGAATGACAGCATTGTTTTCAGCTATAAAATTGATTACAATATCGATTGGTACTCATATTATCTTTCATTTTGATGATATCGATACGGTTGAATGTCGTACTTTGATTTCATAGTTAAGAAGTAGTATTTTTTTTCTTTTTCCTACAAGTGCAGACTAAAAAAAATTTGAAGTGGATCTATTATTATGTAGAAGGTTAAAATACTGGGTCCACTTTAACATCAATGGCGAAAAACTTTACTACACCCGTCAGGAAGCAAACCAGTCTAAATGGCGTAGATGAGTGGTTGCTAACGACCATCAGTCCCATTTGTCCTGTTTCAAATTCAAAAAGGGGAGAATTTCACTCCTGTTTCTCCGACCTTCTTTGAGCTTGCGGTGGAGAGATCTTTGCGAACCATATTACGTGTTTCAGAGGTGACGTGAGCAGGCTTGAACGCCTTGACCTTATTCGTTACATGAAACGTAACGTCAGACCTACACGTAGACCATTGTTTACTTTTACACGTATGTGACTCGGAAGACCTCAATCGTGATATTCCTGCGGCACCGGAACCCATATAGTTTTTCTCCTGATCAGAAACATAAATTCAGATGCGCTAATGTTGCTGGGGCTTAATGGGGTAATCCCGCAAGAGGAATGACGTAATAGAGATTTATTTCGCTACATTTAATTTCCCGGTTTTGTGTTGTTTCCCGCGGCGGTTTCCCATGCATCACGCGAATAATAAGTCCAATGCTTTTTTTTGCCAGGCAACGCTTTTAGTGGTCCGTGCGCTCCTGTTTTTATTCCCACTAAATTAATCTACAATTATGTGTCCTATTCCAACATATCAACAAATTTTACATCTTTCATCGAAAATTTACTATCTCTATATATTAATTGCAAATATTATTTGAAGAATTACAATATAACGATGAATAATTTTGAATTTAGAAATTGTTATGTAGATATGAGGGTATACTAATAGCTTGTGTGATCATCAATCACGATAATATTGACATAATGTAACTAAAATAATATACTTTTACTCACAACACAATAATTTGGCAATGGTGGTCACACTGGATTGAATTCTGATTTGAGGTAAAAAGGTTACTATTTGCCTATGCCAGCAAAATAATCTCATAGTTTTAAGTCAAAGGTGCTCGAAATATATCCTTCCTCATTTTATGTTGAGGAATTACGGACACAGCCGATCGAGAGGAAAAATGAAGTTCCAAACGCAATGGATACACTTTCATTTTGCCTCGTTACGATTATGAAGAAAAGATGACTGAGGCACTTGGGGGAGTCGTGAAAGGAAAGAGAAAGGTCTTAAGTGATGCAAAATTATAGAATGGTTGAGGGAGGCGATATGGATCCCAAAGCTGGATGAGTTCAAAAGGGAGGAAAAAAACGAGTTGAGTACAGGAGATATAGCGAGATACGGCGAGATGAAGAAAGATAAAATGTATGTTATTAACGCAGTAAGGTCTCAAGAAATGAAAGACAAGGCATGCTATTCGCGGAAAACAATATCCGAAAGAGAGGAGATATTCGATAAGGAAGATGGTAGCCAGGAGTATGCCAAGAATTGGCGGGTGTAAAAGGGTAAAGGCAATAAAGGGAGGGAATAAAAGAAATTTGGAACGGAGGCTGGGAAAATGAAATTGGAGGGGTTGGAGACGATGGGATGAACGTGCCTTAGAACACCAAGGGATATAAAGAGACTCCTCCCAAACCTACGAAGAATTGTTGTAATGAAAAAGAGCGAGAAAATTAAAAGCAATGAACAACGTTAAATTAGAGAAAAGCGGCACTGGAAGGATACGAGGGTCAAAGTCAAGTTTCCAAGAAGTAAATAAGAGCCATGAAATTCTACAGATCTATGGTCATTTTTGACTAACATTTTCCACGTCCTAAGTTACAGTTAAAAATGAACACTGGAAAAACCCGAAGCAATTTTGAGGTAAATGAATCAATATCATTGGAATTTGCGAGGACATGTTGGTTGTGAAGAATGAATGTAATGACTAATATAAGACTAAAAAAATGGAATGATAAGAGTTACAGAGTACGAGTACTCCGGAATACTATAGGAAAAAAACCACGGTAAATGACGTTAGACAAAAGAAAAAAGAAATAAGATTACTGAGAGAGCTGAGCTTGGTGATTGAGTATAGAAAGGAGTGTCGTAGATGGATATTTGTTCAGAGGTCCGAAATCGTTTCTATTAATCATACGGAAATTGTCATCCCCCAATTTCAGTGAAATTGGCAAATGAATAGAAAGGTAACGTTCCGCCGTTCAATTTTGGAAAACTTTGATTGTTCTCACATTCAAGTCTCAGAAATCACCGTAACGAATAGTCTATCTTTTTTGGACAGAGAATTAAAGTGGTATGAAAACATAGCACAACTGTTAGATCAAGTTGATTTGTTTCTTTTGATTTAAATCCTGATGGGATATTTAAAATCGAATGCCAAATTCATATCGGAATTTTTTGGACATGAGAGAGGTTGATTTTTTCAGGAATGATTTATGCTTCACCTCAAAAAAATTTACGATGTCCCACTATTCACCTTTAATCGGAAAATCGTATGTAACCTAAAATGTGCCAAAAAATTCAGGCAAATGTAGCAGTTTCATTCTGCTTACACATAAGCTGATTTGAAAATTACCACGGAGCAGCCACGAAGGCACTTCCAAAGACTCGGGCAACAAAAATTAGTGTGTGGAGA
Organism: Hetaerina titia; assembly: GCA_037158775.1. Lineage (NCBI taxonomy): Eukaryota > Metazoa > Arthropoda > Insecta > Odonata > Calopterygidae > Hetaerina > Hetaerina titia. Next base: position 63,836,380 of record CM073769.1, read on the forward strand.
TGCATTATTAAATTAAACATTGAAATAACCGGGATTTGAACTTTGTTTCCCCTAATTATGCGATGGATAAATGAAAGTCAATGAAGTTATCAATTAAGAAGTTGAGTTTTCGAAGAGATATTTAGACAAATTAATCCGTCCACCTTACAACAAAACTACATGTATGTAGAAAAAGGTAGGAATTTGTACTTGTGTTAACAAAGTCAAGAATAAAACAGCACACTCCACATACATGTGGATAATATTCATCGAGAGAGAATTTTTAACAAAACATATCAAAAGAGAATATACGAGTATTACGTAAGTAATTACGTAGTTTTATGTATGCAGTGTACGCCCCTCGTACGGACAATTAATAAACCTGTAGGTAAATAAAGAATATTAAAATGTATGCTTGTCTTTTGCCCATAAACCACCTAATGATTCTCTATTGTGCCTCTCTGGCGTGTTAACGTGCTAGTACAGGTGTGTACATGCCTGTAGATGTGCTCAAACGTACAAGGTAAGGTACAATGTAAGGACAAGGATGATAGAATCAAATGGCTTGAGGAGAGAAATAAAAAAAGGGATGAAAGGACGAGGAAGAAAAGCAAACGTATGAGGACCGGAAGGAAAGCGTAGGTGAAGGGTGAAGGAGGCAGGGAGGGCGTTGGGCACATAAGAGTAATAAATGCTGAGAAATGGAAGCGTGGTCAGGGGGAAGACTCAGGGGATTAGGAACAGAAGGAGACGACACTCCAGCGGTTGGTAAAGAAAAAGGAAACACAAAATGGGACTTGAAGTTCAAACGTGAACCAGTGAGATGAGATGTGGATAAAAGAAACACATGAATTCATTCAAACGATGCGGGGAAGAACACAAGAGGCGTAAAAGTTAGATTTATCATCCTGTCTTAGGAAGAGGGGAGTCTTTTTTTCCGACCCCCCTCCCCTTCCCCCCCGACGTTTGCGGCCACTCGCCACGTCGGACGACTGAAGATGAGTGATGGAACGGAATACTCGCGGGGAACACAGACACGCTAACCCACACGCCCGAGGCACGCCACCGTTCCCCAAACCCCTTCGACCTCATCCACACTACCATTTATCCTCACTGCCTCGCCCCCTTCATTCCATTCCCTCTTTCGCGGATTTAAAAAAAAAGACGCGCAAAACCCGACAGGAGGCGGCACCGAAAAAGTAAGAGGGAATCATTATTTCGGGACAAATGTTATTAATGGTGGATACGTGTGGTTAGGAGTAGATGGTTTTCGAAGAAAGAGAGAGGGGGGAGGGAAAGCGACGAACAGTGAAATATAGGGAAAGAGGAAAATGGACGGAAACAAAAAGAGAAAACGGGCGTGGATATTGTTTATACTTGGGCGTTGAAATTCAGTCATTCTTTATCTGACCTAGAAAGCCTTCAATCCAGTAGACTACTCAACTGGACTGTCGCAAAAAGGGAGAACGTTTTATAACTAAAATATTAATATCAATAATTTTATATTTATGAACATTGAATTGGATGATTACGTATATATAATATATATATATATTATATAATATATAATGTTATATATTAATATATTTTATAACATTGTATATTATTATTAGGTAATCTACCGGTTAAGGTAGGTTTTTGGATGGACACAACTATCAAATAAATATTGTATATATATATATATATACATTGATATATATATTTTTTTCTATATATAGTATATTTTTTTAGGTAATCTACCGGTTAAGTTAGGTTTTGGATGGGCTCAAACAGCAAATACATATTTCGTTTCTCCTAAGTGTTTCTGTGTTTTTGTGATTTAGTGCTATCTTGGTATACATTATATTTTCAAATCTACGAGTACGTGTGTGTATCACATTATATATATATATATATATATATATATATATATATATATATATATATATATATATATATATTCATTCAAACAGAAATAGGTATAATGAAAGGGGATAGGAAAACACATAAAAGGCGAACACAGGACATGTGGGGAAGGCGGTTTTTGAGCAGATCACGAAAGTAAAAATATTCCGTGGTTCAAATCCCGGATAGGGAAATATTTTTACTTTCGTGATCTGCTCAAAAACCGCCTTCCCCACATGTCCTGTGTTCGCCTTTTATGTGTTTTCCTATCCCCTTTCCTTATACCTATTTCTGTTTGAATGAATATTTGTGCGCCGTATGGCGGGATTTTCAAGTTTGAATATGTGTTTGGCCAATGTGGCTCGTCTCTTCTTCTGGCTATGCGTGCCATGAAACGCACCGTTCCTATCCTTTACAATATCGTATGAATGCTTTTCTACTATCCCTTCTTGTGTCCCGTCTATTTCTCCTTTGGTGGGTAAAACAGCTCCATAAACGCCATCTCTCGGGCAACATCTATCGGAGCACTTTGGCGCTTTATAAGATCGCAGATCTCAATGTAAATCAGGTTTCCCTATTAGCTCAACTGGTAGAGCATCCGCCCGGAAAGTGATTCAGTGGTTCAAAGTGGTTCATGAAAGTGGTTCAAATCCCGGATAGGGGAATATTTTTACTTTCGTTATCTGCTCAAAAATCGCCTTCCCCACATGTCCTGTGTTCGCCTTTTATGTGTTTTCCTATTCCCTTTCCTTATACCTATTTCTGTTTGAATATGTATATATATATGCATATATATATATGCATACATATATATACATATATATATATGTATAAATATACATATATATATGTATATATACATATATATATAATATTATATATACATATATATATAATATTATATATACATATATATATATAATATTATATATATATAATATTATATATACATATATATATATGTATATATATATAATATTATATATATACATATTATCTCCCCTTCCCTGAATATTTTCTTTATATAACATAGATCCTTTGTCAAGTACAATAATACTTTTTCCATTTTCATCTAACAGACTTCCCAATAAATAAAGAGCTTTTTCTGCTATAATGAAGGAATTCAACCTTAATGATGGAAGGATGGATGGAATAGATGTTTTTATATCTTGAAAACGTTGCGTATTTCGTTTTATAATGATTCATTCTCAATCTATCCCTATCATAATGGTTACTCAAATTATTTATATTGCCTGAAATTCCTTGAATTATTGGAATATTTATAGCTGCTTTTTATTTCATTAAACCATTACTTCTGTCATTTACATTACTATTAAATGAAATGATCGAGCGAACGGTAAATCATTTACTAATCAAATGTCACAATATTTACCGCTTGTATCAGCTTGATATAGAAAGTATCAATTTACATCAATGATGATGATAGAAAAGAGATGGCTAAATGATATGAAAAAACAATGTACAGCCACTCACTTGGCTTACTATATTTCAGATTAATGTTACTTGAGAAACGTTTTTGAATCCCGTTCTAGCAAGAACAATGCCTGTTTAAGTTATTACTTAACTATCGAAATTTATCCCTACACAGATATAATTTAGCCGCTGAAAAGCCTGCTTGTAACATTATTAACAACCTCATTTACATGACGGCTTAGATTAGGTGTTGAGTTAATTCACCTCTCATGATTTTTAAATGCTTAACTACTGGTTTTATTCTACAGCATATTACTAGGTAAATTTCTTCCACCTACACAAAGATTGATAATGATTCAAACCAGCATACTCGTTCGTCAACATGACCACTATTTGCATAAATGATTACAACGTGTTTTCATTTCATTTATGATATTAGGGTGTATTGTTTAATCTACCAAACCTTCAACAGAAATAAAATTGTCGATGAAACCCGACGCTCATTATAGCTATTATTCATACTTCGCTGATTCACTTGATTTATCAAGATTTATCTTCCAGTTAAATTAATGGCTCTATTAAACTCTTCCCAGTTTATCAAATATATTCAATCGATCGTTGTTGAAACTCGAGAGTCACTTAATCAACAATTTAACTTTCATATCTGAAGCAGTAGCTCCAACTGATTTAAAAAAAAGTCTCGACTGTTATGGCCTTTTCAGAATTGTGGCAAAATTCAAGAAAAGCTATTAATTAGATAACAATGCAACTTACATGCATAATTCTGGAGCCAAATTCAAATCTAAATGCCTGTAAACTCACTGTCTACCACATTAACTGGGCCGTAGTATGGTCTCGATATAAATAAATTGGTGATACCAAAACAAATCCTTTTATCCATAGACAAATGATCGTAATAGAATTAATATAATTATGTATAAAATGCGTGGACTCAGGATTAACCTCCAAGATTTTCTATTAGCTCAACGCGTATCAAAAAACGGATTTCCTCAGGAAAGAAAATTGATTTTAAGGCACAGCCAGTGGAACGACTAGAGTACATGCCCTGTCCAAAAGATGCAACGCAACGTGAAGGATAACGAGAAAGGTGAGCAGTTTCCTACAGAAAACGCTGGGAAAATATAAATACAATACATAATCTAGATTAAAAACTTTTCAGGACTGAGTACTTTGATTTTATGGCAGTAAGATGCAGAAATTTAGGTTCATAAATATTCCCAACAACTAAGTTATTGACAATGATATTTACCAGTACATATTTTAAAAACACTGTAATTATATTCTATTTTTTCAGGCTTTACTTCGTGGAAGTATTTAATATCCATACCAAAAAAGAAAGAAAGAATTGTACTTTTCCACAGATTTTATTAGATGGTACAACGCGTTTCACCGACTTGCGGCATCATCAGGCACCTGATGATACCGCAAGTCGGTGAAACGCGTTGTACCATCTAATAAAATCTGTGGAAAAGTACCAATATTTCTTTCTTTTTTGGTATGGACACTGTAATTATCCTGAATTGGTGGATTGGTGGGGGTAGAACTCACCCCGATACAGCGTTTGAGTCCCGACATGGATTTGAGTTAAATTCATTCATGGGCAACCTGTGGTTTCCCAAGAAGGTCTAAAAGCTGGTATTTTCGAAGACTAGTGTGAAGCTGAGGGTGCCCAGGGTCACCCATATTTGGACCTGGATCCTCAGTTTACAAAAATTCTCCCCAATAGACTACAACTCTCCTCATTTATATGGTAACAGAAATATTAGCAATATTGGTTTACATAATTATATATATTATTATAAATAAATCACCGTTTAATGATAGTGGATAATGTCTTTTGTGCAAGCACGAGATTCATTTTTAAAATTAATGTTTTAAACTAATTTGTTTAACAAGTGAGCATAGAATTCTCAGTAACTGCGATAAACACACACTAAATTTCCCTCAAAAGGAGGTTAATTGAATCAGGAACGCAAGAAAAAATTCACCATTGAAAATATTTGGCCTAGAGCTTCCTATATCGCTGGTTAAATCCACCATAAGTATCATAAAACGAAATATTTATGCAATTATACCCTAATTTAGAGTCTACGAATAAACTGATTACTTTAACGGTCGTAGTGTTCAAGAACAGAGGAGGAATCAGGTTACTCATGTTCTTTAATCGGTCGAGCGACAAAGGAGCATATGAGCTCCGAATTCCTCGACAGTGTTGGCGCAACCTTGAAAGCGGAGGTATTCAATCGAATTTGGTGGCCACAAGATTTCGTGAAAAGGAGCAGTAGGCAATTATGGCAAGGGAGAGGAGTAATATCAAAGAAAACGTGAGGAAGGAGTATATATGGAGATGAGATAACGATGGAAATACGCGAAAACCGCCAGAGGAACGTTATGAAGGCGGCGGAAAATTAGATCCGGGAGAAGGGGGAAGGGAGAGAGAGATTTGACTGCCGGGATTGCACAGTATGGGGTAAGGCTAAGGAGAGGAAAGCATTAAATGGGGAGGAGAAGGAGATATATAAGCAGATAGCTAGATGGTATGTTCAGTCAGAAGGTGTGGGGGAAGATACTGGAATCTCAGGAAGAGGCGCGAAACGGGGGGGGGGGGGTAGGTCGCGGGAAATAAGGTATAAAAGCCAAATTGGTGCGTGAGAAGGCTGAAACAGTGCGGGAAGATGGTTAGAAATATGTGCGGAGGGGGTCTGAGTTGGGGGTAGGATAAACTGAGATCGAAAGTATGAGGGGTTGAGACGGGAAGAGAGTCGAGGGGGGGGTAGAGAAGTTAGTCGCGGAGCGAACGAGAGGAGGGAACGGGAAAAGTAAACGGGCTTTGGGAGTGCAGATGAAGGAGAATTTTTTTTTGGGATGGTATGACAGGGGCCTGAATTAGGATGCAGGGTTTGGAGAAAATGGATTAGAGGGAACGAGGGGAAAACAGGATCCCTGAAATGCCTGGATAGAGTGGGAGAAAAAGGAATAGGTGGATGGTTTATCTACAAGCAATCAGCGGTTACTATGAGCATGGTACTTGAAATTGCTAACTTTACAACACACTTTAGCATAGAGTAATTAATATTTTTACTACTCATATTCCTATTTTTCTCTCACTGAACAGTTTTACGCTTACACAATGGCAATAATAGTACGTGAATAGTATCATACGTATACAGTTCGAGAAACATTTCCCTGTAATTGACAAATTGAAGCGTAAATTCAGCTTAAAATCAAAACATAAAATAAACATAATTTTTATAAGTAATTTGAAATAAGACTACCAGAAGTTGAATATCTCTACCACTGCAAAAATATGCTAATGATAAAAATACTTGCCGCATTGTTTTTTTATAAAAAATTCTTTGCTAAATCTAAACATTTGTAAAAAGCTAGACTTCATTGTGAAACATTTTACAAAGGTTTAGCTATTACATTATACTTTTTTTCGTTTTATTTTAAACATTGATTCAATAAATATGTCACAACTAGTTTTTGCCTTTATTATTGTCCTACAGTAATAGCAGAGAGTCAGGTTTTGTCAATATTTTGGGCTGAAAAATAACATTCGAACCAATCTACCTATTCTCAAAGTTACACGGTAGTTTATATAGGTACTGTGGACTCCCCAATAATTGTTTAAAAGTTATTACTTGAATTTTTCAGCATAAGAAAAAGCTTCACGAAGAACCACCCTCCCTCATTACTTTTGGGATTAAAATAATGTTTAACTAATTGAAGTATTTACGACAAAATGAGGGAGTTCAAATGAATATAAAATATTTTGGGATCTGGGATGGTTATTCGCTCACACTCTTACGGTTATTCCCTGAATAATGGCTGATAAAGCAAGAGGGAGGGTTTGTTTTAAGGTTTATGCTATAGAAAGTTTTCTTCATTTTCCTCTGAAACTGCTTGTTTGATAAGTTTGTCGAGATTTGCTTCCAAAATCAAGCTTACAGAGAAAAATAAGTATCAAATGATTTTAAGACCACCGATTATGAAAATTTACACGTAAATATTCAATATGGACTGGCTGTAATAATACGTGGCGAAGAAAAAATGTTCCACGTATTTTATTTCATTTTTATTTATTTATTCAGTTCACAGTTAGCTTGAGATGGCGGAAGCTTTTCTTTTACAAATGATATTAAGAGTTCTAAAAGGTTTACCTATAAGTCATCGCTCAAAGATTTGAAATTTTGTGCATCAATTTTCTCCCTACTAAAAGGAATTACTTCACCACATGAAAATCATCAAATTAAATAAAAATTTGAACTCCTAAGAACTATTGAGAGTATTGGATATTATTCCGCACGTCATTTGAAATAGATATACTCAAATGAGTAAAGAAAATATCAACCAGCTGATTACAATAGACTTCAGTCCTTGGAATGAAAGAAAGGCATTTTGCTAGACCACAACCGTTACTTCAACTCAAGTAAAGAATTTAGTACTTATATGCTAAATGGCGTTCAAAATAATATGTGTTTTTGTGTTCTTAAATGTGTTATTTATTTTTTTGATTTGTCTTTATAAGATAGTGCAGTTGTTAGATCTCACCATTAAATCTAATTTGATTAATTATGTCCATCATAATGAAGATTCATTACTGCCGATGATGCATCAGATTAAATCAATTAAATATGAAACATGATGAATATTTGCTTGTGTTCTCTCAATCTAGATAATTTATGTAAGTTTAAAATTAAATTAGACCTACAGCCTTTGGGCCCCGGGAAGAGGATGTAGAAATATAAAAACTGGAATGATTAAAAGAAAACTCCTGAAACAGTTTTACTAGGCGGGGAACTGAAAGCATCATGACAGGTGTGATGAATATCTGTTTTTTAATTGAAATTCTAATTTTAGTGTTCACTTCAGTACTTAAATTAATATTGAATATACCGAGGAACATATGATGGAGAACCATTTGTAAATGCTGTAAATATCAATATTCTGACATGAATTACGACTCCAAGAGATTGTATCTGTAGATGTATGTGCATGTTAGTTGGTAGTTTGTTGTTTGCATGTGTGTGGGTTTTAAGGGTTTTTTCATGAATTTTTACAATGTTTTGTTTGTGGCTTGTATAAATTAGTGGTTTTTACATGCTTTTATTTCTTAATTAATGGTGATGCCCTAACACCCCCTCCCCCCGCCTTACACCCTTGCGGCGGCTTGCGGGGATTAAGCAGATGTATATATAAAATAGGTCGATGTGATTGCTTAGAAAGCCATAACTCTTTCAATATTCTGTATAGCCAATAAGGACGTATATATTTATGAAGAGCTCCACAAAAAACATGAAAAACAACTTAAAATTTACACTAACTGTATAAGTTCACCTTATTTTAGAGTGATGGTCTTGTGGACCTGTAATCCCTGGGGTACACGCGGAACGAGGCGGAGGAGGTCATGGGATTGAGAAGAGCAGGGGTAGCAGGAAGGAGAAAAGAGAGAGAGAGGGAGGGGGTGGAAAGAGAGGTAAGTGAGAGATGTATATACATTGACTGAGAACGGGAGAGCTGAGACCGACCCCGGCCAAGTGCCGCCATCCTCGCCGTTTTTTTTCTAAAAAACCTCCGGACGACGCCGGCACAGAATATTCCATTCACGGGGACGTTAGTGCGGTCCTTCGCTGACCTCTCTCGACAACACTTCAGGGGACCATACAGTTTCCTCCCCCCGAGGGAAGGGGAAAGAGGAGGAGAAAGGGGTGACGAGAGGAGGGAAAGTTCAAGAGAGCCTTCTTTCAACTCCATCTCTCTCGTTCCGTCCCTCCCTCTTTTCGGGCTCCTTCTCCCTAGCGACGCGTCGACAAACACGGGAGGAGCGGAGAGAGAGAGAGAGAGGATTCAAAGGGAACCTGGGAAGGGTAGTGGAGAGAGAGGGTGGAGCGAATAGGAGGGGTTGGATCCGAGGGTGAAATGTGGGAGGCGGGGGAGTGGAGAGGTCACAGAAGGGTCTGGGGGTGGCGTGGGAGATTGTGTGCAGCGGATGGGACGTTTGCGGAGGAAAGTCAGCGCTCAGGGGAGGAGAAAGGGAGAGAAGGTCACGCTGGGCCTCGACCGGCGAGAATTCCTTCCGGTAAATATGAGCGGGGTATAAGCAGGAAAGTGGTCCCCCCTCTTTACGGTTCTTCTCACTCGCGCCGCGCGGCGCGGAGGGAGCGGGGTACTCTCCGAGGGCAGCCTTTCGTGGTCGAGCGTAGATCTCCTCGTCCTCCCGTGCCCACTGCCATATGGTCACTTTTCCACATCAACCTCTGCTATGCCCGCTCCCTACCAAAATCTGCCACCATCTCCCTCTCTCTCATCCTTTGTCCAAAGGATTATATTTATTTATGTGGGCATCGCACGGACGTCTTGTTCCCAGCATATATTTTCACCGGAAGTATTCGGAGTAAAGGGGGATTATTCAAACCACCCAGGGAAACAATATTCAGGTTATTCCTGCCCCCTTGAGTCCTACAAAAAGGGACAGAAATTCATTCGAAAGATGGTATTAATTCGACGTAGTGAATGTTTATTCGAGCTTACTAAGAACTGTTTGAAATTACATATTTTGTGAAATGAATTTTGTACGGGCACATTGAAAGAGCCGTCCATGGAATAAATCAGCGTAAAGGTCATGGGCGACTTGGAGAATAGAGACGACAAGGAACGTCCTCCGTAAGCTATATCCTAATTTTCAACTATTTTTTGATAGCATCGTTCTTTCCAGAGTAACCGTATCTCAATTTTATTAAAGATCATTAAGAAAATCACGTAATGAAATTTAATAATAACTTAATATAAATTAAATAAGATAAAACAGAAATAGGATTTGTTCATTGTAATTGACCAAGTACGAAGACTGGTCGATAGATAGTGACTTTGGTATTTTGATTCACATCCCTTTTTTACCTTTAGTCTTATGTCTATCAAGCATAAGTTTCAATAATTTGACTCCATTATTTCATCTGCAGTAACCGTTGCAAACTGAAACATATTCAGTTCACCTAAGACAAAGATATAGGTAACACGCGAGGCTACATTGAAATTTCGGTTTCGCCTGAACAAATATTTCACCAAGGCATACGTAGAGCTTATACTCGTAGTGAGTGGTATTGGAAGCTTAAAGTGAGTTTATTATTCCCTATATTACAACTATAAGATTATTTAAAATTTTAAAAGAGGGGAGACAATGAATGCCAAATGAAGGTGGACTCGAAGTCCAGCAACTGCTTTTAAGAGAGCAAATATGTATACCACTGCTGCCATTTTGAGACAGTGACGTCGAATAATGTAAATAAAATTATCAATAATATTTAAACTTTAATTTGGTGCCACAAGTCCTTGGAGACAGAAAAAGTGCACATGGGACGTGTTGTATAGAATGGATTTTGCGACATCGTGATTATCTCACGAAAACCCATATAAAGTGCGAATCGTATTCCTCATCCTTCCTTAAGTTCAACTCTAGCCATATGTGACTTCTCCTGTTCCCTAATTGCGAAGAAATACCTTCGTGGAAATGGTTTCCATCATCAGAACCAGGCATAGGGGAACTGAGCACGTTTAAACTTTTAACGGAAGCCGCTGACGTAAGACAGTAGTTAAACAGTTTTTGCATGCCATATAAATTACACATTATGCTAGCAATATCAAATAAAAATTTAAATTTTGAGGGATAAATAATTTGAAATCAAACATTTATTCTTATCTTTATTGGAGAGCCGTCGTGAATAATCGCTGATATTATGAGTCACTCAGAATATTCTTCCGCATTCAATGAACTGAGACACTTGAAGATTTTCTTTGGTATTTGAACAACGCATACTAGACACCAATACATATATACATAATCGTACTTCTATCTTAAAATATATGTTTTATCCTTTTGTGCAATGCCCAACAGGAATACTGAAATCAATTAAGAGAATTACGGGAAAACGGTGAAGGATTGCGTTCCTTCTGTTGAAAGACTCTTAATAAATCTCTAATAGAGTTGGTAAGGGTGATACCAAGAAAATTTAATTAAAGAGATTAAGTTTGAAATCAATTAAAGACTAAAACTCATTGGATACGCTCAATCGTTGAAGGAAAAACCAATATATCTGCTCCTCATTGTTCTCTCAAAACATGGGAAGGGAGCAGGTTTTTTCAAAGCGATTCAGTATTCCTGTTTGATTTTTTCAAGTCAATGCGGTGTTCCGATTATAGATTGTCATTTGCTGATGCTGCTTAGTTAAGCTTTTGGTTGAGTCAAATAATATTCACTTGTTGTAAGGATTCGTATAATGTCGAGTAGTGAAATGAAGGCAGGAGGGACGTGATAAATTATCCACCCGGACTGTGGGCCCTCTCAGCCGGGAACGCCGACTAAGCAGAAAATCTACGAAGCAGCTAACCCCTGAGACCGCAAACTGAAGAGTAGCAAACGACCCGTTCGTCTCATTGGGTGACGACCCCGCTGGCCAGCCCTTCGGTCATGGCCTCGGGAACAACTGCAGCCGTGAAAGCTGTGATGCACGAGTACTATACGTTTTTCCTCCACTGTGGTAGGTGACATGACATGACATCTGACATGACCGTCAGGAGTTTTTAAAAATTAAATGGCAATCACGGCCTAGTATTTCAGCTACTGCATTTAACATACCTGTAAAAGATCCTCAACATGGATTTATCCATGGAATTAGTCAAAGAAATGGTTTGCGTCAGCGCTCCAAGCTATTAGGTAAATCCAAAGTTATTTAACCCTTGCGAGCGTCATTCGAGAATCAGGTGATGGAAGACGTCAACGTCTTCCATAAGGTGTATCTCGTAATTGGTTACCAGTCTCTATAACTCTTACCCTTTATCATTTCATTTCTATTCGTTTAACTATCATGTCTAAGGATGTGCTCTATTTCTTTCTTCTTGTTTCTTCCTCACCATTCTCTTCTTACGCAGTCTTCCAATTACATCATCACTTTACAAATTGATTTACCCATTTTATTTTCATCTTTTTTCTGTAACACTACGCTTCCATTACTTCAATTATCATTTCATCACTAGCTACTAATTTCATCGTCTCACAGCTGAAGGAGAGTAAACTCAATACATTTTTTTTAATAAATTCTTGTTCCTAGTGTTTAGGCTAGTACTATTTACCGTTAGGTAGTGATTCTTGCTTCTGAAAGAAAGCTATTTTCGCCATCATTATTATCCATCGCTATTATCCACAGCGTACTTTTTCCATTGCTTGTGATTATTATTTCACAAAAACTGCGTCAAAAATAATCCACTTAATGGTACTAAACTGTTAGAACTGCAGAATATAAAAGATAGGTGAAGATTCGAATAATTAAATAATTGTAAAAGAGGAAATAGAACAAGTAAACCGCAAGAACATGGATAGCAAAAATGTGTTACTTGAAGCCTTGGAGGACAACGATGTGAGAACTGAAAGCCTCAGATAATAGATCTGGGCGAGAGATATTAGTATTTATTCAAAACAATTCAACATGACAAGAAATAAAAATAGTTAATTATTTTAATGAGGCTAAAACAGTGCACTGCGTGATTTGAGCTATGAAATTCAATTCCAGTCAGCGACTTCCCTCAGTGTGGGAGTATAGAGACAATATAAAACCAATTATTCTCTATATGCTCAAGTTGTCAGAGCATTTGATTATTATGTTATTAATATGATTACTTTATCAGAGAATTATTTTCCATTTCAAATGACCTTAACGTTTCGAAAGGGAGATCAAGCATCAATACGCATTTGACAGCATTAAATTAAACAATGGTAATTTGCATTGGGACCATTCTTTGCTTATAGCCAGACATCTGATGTGAGCGGGAGGGAAAATAATTTTATACGTCCTACCACTCGGTATAATTTAATTGGTGATTTTTCAATACTCTTCGGTTTTGAAGACATAAAAAAAAGAAATGATTGGCAAATTATGGGAAATGTTCCGTTCTAAATATAAGGTTTCACTTACTAAGTTTTAAAAAGACCAAGTCCATTTATAACTTCCTCAACATCAAAGCAACTCTCCGTGCAATTGATGCATATCTTTGGTTCAAATAATGAATCTTAAATTTACTGCGAGTATATTGAAAACTTCCTTTGATATATATTCAAGGATTCGACTCATATAATGGTAGACTATTTATTCGGACTAGATAATGTTAATACTCAAATAAAGGAAAAGAAATCCATTGGTTTTCGATTGAGCAGTTTCTGAAACCGAAGAGTAAATATATGCATGGGCCAATAAGGAGCAGAACTGTATTCAAATTGACGACAAGGCCCTCCAAAAGTCAACCTTGTTCAAATTTCCCCGTAAATGAGGAAATTTCCTTTCAAGTTAAAAGAGAGAGGGGACTAGCATTCGTTCCTTACACAGTCACAAATTTATCTCCTTATGTAACCACTCCATTCTCAAGCACTCTTTAAGAGAGTCTAGAGCTTTAAATGGTACTCAAAATATGAATATGTTCTCAGCAATGGGAGAGGAAAAATATTGGCAGCTTAAACCCTTCAACCCCCGGGGGAGTTTCAAATTCCTCCTGCATCACTCAGTTCCCTCTAAATATTTTACTTTCAGAATTACCTTTATTATTTTATCCGCCGTAAAATTAGCAGTACGTTTTGCGACACCAAAGACTAATTAGAGCATTTAGAAACTTTCATTAGTAATTTATTTTTACTTCAGTCGACGGTTTGGTGTCACCCTTTAACTTTCGCTTGGCAAATTAAATTAAAACCTTTACCAATGTTACTGGAGGCCAAAAATTTAATTTGGCATTTAACTAAAATTGCTGAATAGAAAAAAGAGAGAGATAGTTGAAATGCAAATTTTCTGTGCTTAAAATTAATTTCATATTTAATTAATTAACTCATTTTCAAAAGCTTGGATTTTGCAACACATCATCCCATAGCGTTAAACATTCAAGAACTTATAGAGGCATCATTATGAACTACAGCAGTTCAGTTTATCACAAAAATAATGCATGAATTGTAAATAGAGGGCTGAAACTGTTTTTGACGGGGTAAGTTTTAAGAAGAAAACAACGTATTTGTAAGTTAAAAATACTGCTACTTCTGATATAATGTATTCATTAGACATAATTAAAGAGAAATAGTTGTCATCAGATTATGATTTTAATGGTTTGGGGTTTTTTCAGTTTTTTTACGTGGTCCTTCCATAACGATTTACGGCGGCGGGACTAAGTCTTCACGTGATTGAATGACTGCGAACCTGGGCTTGGGTCTTTTTTTCTTTTTTGATTTTGATACAATTTTTTTTATTCCTGAGTGAGTGTAACGGATCCCTGGCATAGGAGGTACTCGTATCCTTGCAAACCCTGAGTGTATGTATGAATGCGATTCACGAGAGTGACTGTTATTCCTTAACACAATCTAATGATAGAGTGGTGATCAGTTTGTTTCCGTATTTATTAATTTTGCATTAGTTGTGTGTGATTGAGGTACACTTAAGTCACTGTTTCACAAACACACCTAATTAACCTAGTGTGTGTTTCCTATATTCACCTTATTCGTAACTTTTTTTTTACCTCCCACACCCTTAAACAAACCCAGTGCCAATCAAGCTTACAGTATCGGCTATTTCGTTTTCCATTTCTTGAAGACCGTAGGTACGTTCATTTTTAATTAGCTTAAACGAAGTAGGTTTCTTGCGAATTTTGTTTTCGCAATTTAATCGAGTGAACTTCTAACACACATCTTGAAAATTTTTAATTAGTTCAGCTGGTGAAAAATTGAGAGTAAGAATAATAGATGATAGAAAATGAAAAGGGAGGCTGTGAATAGAATAAGGAGATAATTAACCGCTATGTTTATATCAAGGAAATCAGAACATAAAGTATTTGGGACCATAATATACTTAGGAATAATGATAAATGATTAAGGCTTCATTAATCATACAAATTACAATTAAAAATTCTGAAAATACCCGAAAGAAAAATGAGTAGGCTTCTGAAGCCATTTTGGTACTTTTTTTAGAAAGTATCGCATGGATATTAGTCATGTGAATTTCATGTCCTTTCCAGCTATGTGGGTTAGTCAGAAGTTCTAGAAATTTACCGATCCACTATTTTTGACCTCCCCCTCCGGGATTAATGACCGGCTCGGGAGCATGCTCAATCACGCCTCTCTCGCTGCTTAGGGTTGGCGAGAGCTAAGACCATTGCACCCGAAAATCTGGATAAAAACGCTGGTCTTCGCTCCGGTTAAGTGGCTCTATATCAGAGGGATGAGACAAGTTTGAGTCTTGTTACCCAACGTCGACCGTCCTTCCGGTCAGAAATGGTCTGACCACTAAGACTAGTATCAAGTCGAGCACCCTCTCGATCCCCTCTTCCCGGAGGCAAACTGACTACAACGGGTGCGTCTTACCGCGCGGTGGCTCATCCCTTAAGTCTCCAATTAGTAGGGTAATGTATTTACGTGTATCAGTTCCCAACAAATACGCACTTTTGTATACAAGGAGAGAAATCCGAGTTTTTCTTCCTTCTTTACTTAAAACCTGACTCCTTCGTATGCCTCCACAACAAACGATAGGGCTATATGAGTAATCCACACCAGTAAACAACAATCAGTAAACCAGACATGTACAATAAATATGGTCAATATATCACCCATGTAATTCATTACAGTAGTATTCAGTCATCAATCTTTATTATATTATTTAAGTGGCCATTGTTTTTTCAACAAATTTACACAAAAATTAACTGAGGGCGGCGGATACATAGTTTGAACTGAGATTATTATTATTTTCAATTTTGAGGTAGAGATTTTGGTACTTTAAAATCTCCATCTAAGACGACTGTTTGAATCACGCGGGAGCAAAATTTTAGGCAAGACTTCAATGCCTTTCAAAATAAAGTACCGACACATGATGACAGGGGCGATGGTGGTGAGAAATACTAATTTGAATTTGAAGTTACAAATACAGAAGCAGTGCATTGAGTATCGTTGAGCCCGGATATTATGTCCATATCTCAATTCGGATGAAAATTGTTTTTCTTTGAAATTGATCACTATGGCTGTACCTAGTTACTCTAGTGCTAGCTTACTTCTGTACCAACTTTAGATCAGTTAAAATGACCTTTAATGTTTTACTGAAAATATTCACAGTAATATTTTCTTGAATAATAATTCTTGTAGGGTGAAATATTTAAAATGCATATTATGTTATGTACATAAATATACGCAAATTTAATAGTCATTAAAATTACAGTGGAGACGGTACTTATTATTTAATGGTTCTCATAGGGGGATTGAGATTCTGCATTGAGCATCATACTAAATAAGTATCAGTACGACTATAACAGTAAGTGCATCCGTGTTGGCAGGGCTGGAATTGGACTATTATGTTTAAGGTACGAACTGGTTATTCTCTGAACCAGCGGCGAGCATAGTTAGCAGAGGTTTTTTTTAACGGTTATTTCACCGACCTTCTCCCGGTACTTGGTGTATTTCTCGCTTCCGTCTTTTATTCTGACTCTTACAGAATTCTGTTCGCGATCTTGCATCGCTTCTATCTCAGTCACTTTTCATTCCGAATTAATCATAAAGGTTGATTGTACTGACATCTAATACCAGTTCTCAAGATTGTTATCTGCGATTGAGTTTCCCTTCACAATGAAGTTTCACATATGATTCAGTTTATCACTAAAAATCTACATCAACCGAACACTGTCATAAGAAAACTTCAGCTCGTGCGAACAGCAGAATAACTCAAATCACTTTTCATTGCCTCTCCTCCTGAGTCATTTCATTTCAGGTTTAAATATCTTACTTACTATGAATTTTACATAATGTACTTTGTTATTCTAATTTCGAGCGGGTAAATGTACTTACAGCTAAGCAACATGAGGAGTAAAACTTTTCCAAGGGCAAAGCAATACTGGGTCCTTACCGTTAAGTGTTATGGCAGTATTAGTTTTAATGAGTTGAATAACGGTAGGCAAATATACTCATAAATGTGTAATGCCACGTCCAAACCGCTGTGGTCCTACACAGATACAGAATACATTGGATTGAGACTGTTGTCTCCCTTTATGCATACTTTTAACCTTTTCTCCACCAAATTCAAATGAAAATGAAATGCAATTGTCTCGCTTAAATTACTATGAAATTTTGAAAGCTGAGAGATCAGAATTAGCCTGTGGATACGCTTATGGTCACTGGCTACATTTAGTAGGTTGCGAAAGGTGGGTCAAGTACTATGGAGAGGCAGGCTAGAACTGTGGAATAATTCTGTGTGCACGGTGAATAGGCAATCATGGGCAATAAGGGATGAAACCGGAAGGGTATAGGGGGCTATCTTCAGGTAAGATGATGTAAAATAACTACGAAGCCTGTGATAATGCCGTGACAGACGAGTGACTGCTGCCAACAATTGAGCCACCGAAATAATCCATAAGAGTCGTCGTCCCTTCATCATAGGAATGTAAATAAAGTTTCATCTAGATTCCTCCAGAAAAAGAAAAATGGACGCTTGGTTGTAAAATCTAGGGGAAAACCATCAGAATCGGCAATAGCCAAGAACCATGGAGGTGAAATGAAGGGCTAGAGTAAGAGATAAGGAGTTTGTTGAAGAAATAAGCCAATGGAAAATATTTAAATGAAAATGGAAAACTTTCATGTAGTATTCTTTGATACGTAATACGTAACCTACTAAGATCAATAAGCAGTGGCATTACGGAAAATATATTGAGAAAAACCCTTAAGGGCCTGACTTAAGTATTGATAAATACGAATAATTTGGTGGATGACATGGTGGTGTAGAATTATGAACACAAAAAGAGTTGTCGAGCAGAGTACTGCATCAAAGCATTCCTAGAATTGATGTACATGTACGTACATGATGATGATGGAGAAGAATTCGAACG
This sequence comes from Hetaerina titia, assembly GCA_037158775.1. NCBI lineage: Eukaryota > Metazoa > Arthropoda > Insecta > Odonata > Calopterygidae > Hetaerina > Hetaerina titia. Next base: position 63,854,587 of record CM073769.1, read on the forward strand.
AGAAGTTTCGTATGTTTTCATTAAAATATTCAAGTGTGAATCGAAATGCAAGCCTACTGAAGAAATGATGAAATTCCCACAACTTCGGTACGCTCTCGGTTGGTATAGTTTATTCAATATGGGAATATTATCGATTATTAAGGACCATCATGCGTGGCACATGACTGGAATATATTATTGAAGCGCCTCTTTAGTCCAACTAACTCAAAATCCATTAAATACTTCAGTGCCATTTGCCAATGTGAACGGTTTCTTTAAATAAAAATATTTTTTCTGACAAAGCATGTATATATGTCAATGTAAACGAATGCTATTAATATAGAAAAACAGATTCATTTACTAAACACAAAAATTTATAAAATAATAAATCATGAATGTTGAAACTACCTAGTGCTTAGCGCAACACTAATTATCCAATTCTCCAGCTGCAAATATGAAACCAGTTAGTTATACTTTTTGATACTCGGCAAAAGACGTAATTTTTTAAATTGCATCGTTATAAACATATATTATGATTTAAGCCAACATGACAGTGAGAGAAAGAGCGAACTTGAGAGAAGGATTAAGAGATAGTTAAATAAATCAATAAATTCTTATTATGATTAATTAGGTGGTATAAAGAGTTTTCAAGAAAACTTTGCATAAACATTTAAACATAGCCTAAAAGTACACTTAGGGATGAAAATGAAAATTTTCTCCAAGTAAAAAACAAATAGAAGAAACAAGGACGGAGATTAATAAAGACAGAATTGATATGGAGAAATATCTAGTATTTAGTACAGGGTAACAGTATGATCCACAATATTACTCTGAGACTTAACCAGCCCCTCTCTCTAAACTTTGTCCTATTGTAATAATTACCATGGAGAATTATTATCAGAATACACATAAAGTGAAAGAGCACAACATAATAAAGCAATGTAGAGGCATGAACTTGAATTAAAATATTAACAAAATGTATTTTCATTATACGCGTATAGATGACTAAAACTATCATTTTTAGCTAACTTATAGTGAATAATAGAATAAAATACTTACTCGCCTCATGAAATTCACATAATATGCATGGTGAAACTATTCAGACGAGAAGGTAGCGATAAATATGAGCCTGGGATTCCATGATCGTACGCCTATTGAAAAAGTGCAGAACTATTGCCAGGAGTTAATGCAAATATAAATGGCAATTAAAGTACAAACGTTTTCTAAATGAGAAAAGTAGAATGCATTCAAGGACGTATGAGCTAGAGTGTTCTAAATTTCCCTGGGTCCATATGAAAATTGGCATTACAACATTTGCTGTCGTGCACGCCTGAATGTCGAGACTGAAGTTATGAAAGATTAGTTCTGAGATACATTTTGTGGAGTATTTGAACGAGTGCGACCACTGAGAAAAAAATAGCACTAGGATACGTTAATTATTGAACTGGTATAACATAAAATGCTTTTAAAAAAGTATCAGGAAATTTTGTAACCAAAGTGTGAATAAGAATAGAGAAAACATGTTAATTGTGTTCTTGACAAAGGGGCTACTACAGATATGCAGTTCCAGCAATGATCTATCCATTGGTATACATGGCATTCAAAGAATTCTGAATGCATAAATTATTAGTTGAATGCGAAAGTCTGAGAGGATTTTTAAAAGACACGAGGATATTGAGAGGGACAGAATGTGAAGCATGCTCAGTATGACGAAAGGATGAATTTAGAGAAAAAGTGGGCAGCAAGGGAGATTAAAAATGCAGAATAAACAAGAATGTAAATCGTGTAACACTAAGAAAATAATTTAAGACAGTACTATGAATACAGGTTTGAGAATAATAAGTACTTTAATCAGGTGGAATGTAAAAAAATAATCAATTTCAGCAAAATATGATAAATAGTGTAGAAATATATACAAATGAAGGTAGAAAAGAGACCTATTGAGTGGATGTTTGGTAAAGTTGTAAAGGAATGAATGATAAATAAACTGAAATTTTTTATGAAAAAGCTGCAGTTGGAAATTAAAAAGTGATGTTTAAGGTGATCTACCGTTTGAGATAGGCTTTCGCTGGACACCAAATTAAAATCACTCCTTTGCTATTTTTTAACAAAAAATCACCATTACACCTCAATCTCGATAAATCGTTGCTAAATTCTACATAATTACCAATTTTCTTCATATTGTTCAAAATTCTTATCCTTTTCCTCCCCGCACTTTACCTACCCAACATTCTTCCTTCTATCAGAGTCTTCGATTTTCAATTCAATCAAAAGGATTTGTATCCAATTATCCTGTATCTTTTAAATTTATCCCAGCAATCCCTTCTCCTTATTGAAATTGAAAAATAAACCACTTGACTTTTCCACTTTGAAAAGTTTTATTTACGACCTAGATTTCGTTATTATACAACATCTTTAGGTCTTGTTGTCAGGTCAGTTGTTTATTTTGTCAATTTCAATACGAAGATTTTCCACAAGGTCACACAAGAAACTGTTTTATTTATCTCTTCTCCTCCTCTAATATGCCTAGTGCCTCAGTTTCATTTTACATTTTTCCATCCCTTCTCTTCACCCACATCTCAAAATCCTCCTAAACCCCGTCTATTTCTTTACTTCGATGAACAAGTCTCTGCACCGCACAAAACCACGTTCTATTAAAAGATTTCCACTTATACAGGGTTCGTCCGGAAAATAAGTGTCTTGACAAATAAGTCTTTTTTGACAAAAGGGGAGTCGTCCACTACGAATTTGTACCTGAACGACAAACTGTAAATGCTGCATTTTACGTCCAAGTGCTCGACAGGCTTCGAAAACGAGTCGCCCGCGTCCGACCAGCGATCAACCGTATGACTGACAACCTGAGCGACAATGCGCCGTCTCACACCGCGCTTGTCGTGTCGGACTTCTTGGCCAAGCACGGCGTGGCAACGCTGCCGCACCCGCCCTACAGCCCGGACTTGGCACCACCGGACTTCTTTCTGTTCCCGAAGATAAAGAGGAGTTTGAAAGGAACGCGATACGGGACTTTGGATGCCGTCAAAGAGGCCGTGACGACGTGTCTTCGAGAGGTTCCCGATGATACCTTCGCGGGAGCGTTCCAGGAATGGGAACGCCGCTGGAACAAGTGCATCGACTCACAAGGGTCCTATTTTAAGGAATATTAGCTTAAGGTATGTAAATGTGTAATAAATTTTTTTTCCTGAGCTCAGTACACTTATTTTCCCGACGAACCCTGTAAGTATTTCCTTAATATTCTTACTTAACGTCCCTGTCCACTCCCGTCCCTTCTGAAAGTTACTTTGCCTAACTTTCTGCCGTTCATAATACTTTGACCGTCTTGGCCCGAAACACTTCCTAGATGGATAAATCTGCTCTGGCTTTTGTCCTCCAAATTTTACGAGTGAGATAAAACTTGACTTTTTTCTTTCTTTAGAACATCATAAAAACTAAAAAAAATCGATTCTCGTCCCACACCTATCACACTGGTTTTACATATATTATGCTTACATACTACACATTCGCATGTATTATGATTTAAATATATATTATATGTTATATGTATATTATAAACTTAGTGATATTTGTTACAATCATTGCTAAGTGCATTTTCATTGACCAATTGGTTGGCTAAAGATTAACGTTCGGAAAACTTAACCGATGTTATGGACTCACCACCAGCTTTCATTCCTGCCTTCAACCCTTCCTATACCCCTATTATCATTACTTGGGCATGAAAATTTGATAGTAGGGAAAGTAACAAGTTATATCCAGTGCAAATAATAAATGAGAGGTTCATTAGGTGCAAAGAAAGAGTCATTTTAGAGAATGATTTTAGCTGAAGGTTGATAATTATGGAAAGTGACTTATAATTTTGGCATATTTTTCTATTTCGTGCCACAATCGTTGTAGTTGTATGTCGTAGTATTACCTCATATATACAGTCCCCTGAATGAGATGCTGAGCAGTGATCCCCTAGGTCCCTATCTTAAAGATTGGGTGTTATCAAGTCATACTTCCCTGTTGACCTCCCCATTTGACTCAATTTGGCTTTAGTTTATTCCTTGATTTCTATTTATCTGACTCTATTCTAATATAAAAGTGTGTCTTATCCCTTTCGGCAACCCCTCCACAAATTGGCAATAATACAATGCTTCTATGATACTTCAGACATTATTGTAACTGAGCGAAAACACACTTTACTTTCATTCGTTATATCTGTTGAATCACAAATGAAGACAGAGATGTGTATAATTTAACGGTGAAAAAAATCTGACAAACGAAATTCAAATCTGGATTTATAAATTGCCACTTGCATAGTATGTACCCCATCAAACCTTGCCTAATAATATTATGAATAAGAGTGTAAGTTACAACCACAAGTTGGTAGAATCTCTTGGTCTAATTTATGTTTCCGTAAACGATAAACTTAGAGTCATATGAGAATAAAGTTAGCGGAAAAAAACTTTGCGAATACTTTTCCGAAGGAAAGTCATCAATTAAAATCCCTTTGGTGCGCCTTCCTATTTTTTTTGCCATTATGAACACCTTTAAATTCCGCGTGACACAAAGCTTCCACCCTCCCATCGAAATCCAATAATCGATTCAACTCTGCTTCTGACGTGAGTAAATCCAATTATCCACCAATTGAGCATTTTATTTACTTTTTTGTGTATGTGCGAGTTTATATATAGATTTATAACACTTATGCGTCATAGACCTATTACACACAACTAAGTAAAATACAGAGCACACAAAAGAAATACGCTAGAGTAAGATTTTCGATGGCACAACCACCTTCTTCAGTGAGACGAAGGAGAGGTCGGGTATGTCTGTCTATGTGTTTGCGCATAAACGAGTTTGCATACACAGTTTGCACACACATTCATAGTGACGCACATGGACACATACACACTTATTCATATCTATATTCGTATATGTGTGGGTTACTCCTCATTGTTTGATGAAGGTGGCTGGCACTACCGAAATATTGAAGTCTTAAGTGAGTGCGTTTTGTTGATAACATATTTTTATCATTTTTTCCACTAAAGTGTTTCTATTATTGGGTGTGCATTTATATGCATACATATACATATGCATTTGTGTGCGTGTATGTGTGTGTTCGTGTGACACAGCTAACATCTTTAGTGAAAGTAAGGTGAGGACGGATCGGGCATTAATGTGAGTGTATGTATATATACATGTAAATTTATTTTCTCATGAACACAAACCAACACATTATTCACTTATATGCATATAAAAATGTCGATTGCAGAGCCAGGTCTGAAAAACCCAATTTTAAAAAAAAAGCAATTGAGGGTCGTGTAGAACATAATTCAATTTTATGGTATGCGTCAATTGCTAAAAAAATGTCGTTTCTCGAGGATTAAAAAAATGAACATCCAACTCGGGCACCGCGGTCCTTTTCTTTCGATGCAATTAAAATTTTGGGGAGGATTACGCGCCACAATTTCCCACCCAACGAAATAATTTGGCTCCAATTCTCTCATTCCCTCCTTTCGCCTTCCAATCGAGACGAAACCGCTTGCTTTGACATTTCGGAACCTTTCCACGGTATACTAATATATATATATATATATATATATATATATATATATCTTATTATAAGGTAATCTACCGGTTAAGGTAGGTTTATGGATGGACACAACTATATATATATATATATATATATATATATATATATATATATATATATATATATATATATATATATATATATATATATATAAACATACACACAATTCAAATACGAAAATTCGCCATATAACGAATAAATATTAATTCCTATGAAAATGGTATGAGGAAAAGGGATATGAACACATGTGTGTTCCTATCCCTTTTCCTTATATCTATTTCCATGTGAATATATACGTGATGTATGTATTATTATGAAGTAATTTAACGATTAAAGTAGGTTTTGGATGGAAACAACTACCAAATAAATAATTTGTGCCTCCTAGCAAAACACAATCCAGCAACCTACTCTATATCAAGTCCTCCTTCATCTCTGTATACTTCTTTTCTCCCTTCATCCCGTCCAACATCCCTATCCTCTTCCTGCCCTTTCCTCGCTTGCCCAACATTCTCCCCTGTATTACCCTCTTCAACATCCCACTACCGCTCAATACACCTTTCATTCATCTTTCCTGGATGAAATATATGTATTTATAAATAAATAAATATATATGTATATATTTATTTATACACGTATATATATATATATATATATATATATATATATATATATATATATATATATATATATATATATATTATCTGGTGACTCTTCCGAGTGGCCACACTACTAATAAGTGAGTGACCTAATCGCAGAACTATTATTTCATCAAGCGCTTTCACGTGTATTCAACGAGACAGGATCGGATGGTATATTATTGAAGATCTCCATCCTCGATATTGCACCTATTGTGAGTGGGAGTCACCGGAGCGCATCGGGCGTCACTTAACCCGGGAGGGGCTGGACGGAATTCTCCGTACCCATTAAATCCCCCCCACCCCCATTTCCCATCCTCTAAAACTCTTACACTCCATCCTTGACGTACCCACTCAATTTCACCCAAATCCCTGAAATGTCCACATAGCGATACCCTGAATACTCTTTCCCCACCTGCTCCAATACCCACCTGACATCTTCTCACTACGCCTGGGATCCAAGGGAGTTGCGACGAATGTGGATGCTTGGTGTAATTATGCCAATACTTGGGTATGAAGCACTTTATATCATGATATACACATATCTATGCACGTGATATATTTATTTTTATAATCCTAGATGGGTTTTTTTTTGCGACATGACCAGGGAACCACACTTGAAAACGATGAATAATTACATACACACCAAGGCCCTTACTTCCCCCTGTATCCAGAAATAGGATATCTCCCCAGAATAAGGATGTATTCGATCATACAATTTTTCGAAAAGTGCCTAAACAATGGATGTATTGTACTGAGAGCGGCTGGTGGTTTGGTGGAGTCATGATATTGGTTCTTAATGGGGCTCTAAATTTAACCAGAAATAGTTTTTATCAATTATCTCCAAGTGTTGTGAGATAAGTTTGAAACATTAAATATCATTACTATAAGTTCAAAAATGAGTAACAGAAAAAACCTTGTCCATAGAAATTTGTATATATATACGTATATATATATATATATATATATATATATATATATATATATATATATATATATGATAACACACCAGCGGATTAAATTATTCATGTTTAGCCAAGATAAAATCCTAATACGAGTGTTTATAGCATTCATAAAACCTACCCACTACTTTCACCAATATCTTATTTTCACAAAATTACATATTTATTCCAAATAGGTCTTACATTCTATTTGCCACACGAACGCCTAGAGGTAAACGGAACAACAAGCCTCTTCTATATATGACTTCACTGACGTATTCACGGTCTTGCTGATCAACCAACCCTAAAATTTGTTTATCCTCCCTTCCCGCATTCCCTCACTCCCACGCTGCAAATTTCCATTCTCCCACGTACCCTCCCTCTCCTGCAACACTTCCTCCTTTCCCCGCACGCCTCCAAAAACGCGGCGACATCCGCATCCGTCAACTGTTAAAAGCGACCGAAGGGAAGATGTGGAGAGAGGTTTTGTTGAGGGTGTGAGGGAGTTGGACGGACGGGGTAGTGAATGTCGGTGGTCTGTGTAGAAGAGAGGAGTGAGAGCGTGGCTTTGGGAGGGAGAAGCTAATGGGGAAGGCGGCGTTCGATGGGGTGGGGAGACGGATAAGCTTTTTCCCGAGTGATTGCGTCAGTATCGCATCGGGGTGACGCCAAACTTCCATCCCAATACTCCCCTCGCTCCCGTCTTTTTCCATTTTTTCATCGTTTTCATCTCGCTTTTTTCATTCACGCACCTCTCCCTTTTTCTATGCCCGACTTTTTACGAATCTAATCTATTATGTTACCTCTTACTTCGTCACGAACTCATGCCATTACTCTTGTCTCCATATTGTCCCGTCCAAAAGAATGCACATGCTAATGCACTCTTTTGCTTTTACCGCTCGAGCCTATTTATTTCCGTCGTGAACGAACGCCTAAGGGAGAGCAGCGGTGACTCTGACCTCTCCTGGACTATGATTTGTGCCCTGACGACCTATCTCCGTGCTCATGGACGTAGTGATCAGAATTAATTAACGAGGTCGTAATTTCAATAGACGGACCAAGCGAAGGGTGACAAGTACAATATGATCCACTATGCACATTAGGTCTTACTGCGTGCTCGCCCAAAGCGCGATCACGAATGCCCTATTTTCCAATACGTACTGAATTATCTTTTGCACAAGCACAAAAAAATTATTCGGCATGAGAGGAACTACAGAGACGACAAGTCTTATGAGTGACGCTTACCTGTGAAACTGAGGGAAGTGAATTAGAATCCCGCATCTTGAGCACTCATTGTATTGAGGTCTTTCGACAGATTTTTGTGTAGTAAGTCAGAGGTACGATAATTCATAGCTCAGAGGTACGTTTTAACAACCCATGCACCGCTTCTAAGATCTTCACATAACCAACTTGCTTCCAAAAACGATTTCAGAAGGGACGCACTATCAAGATTAACTTGAAAACATCCCCAATCCCGAAAGGCGAAGAGTGCTGGCACGGTCATCAGATCCGATTAGCTGCAAGCGTTCTCCATTTTACTCACAGCCCAACCTCTCTCTGACAAAAGGAAAATTTCCCTTTGTTTCTAAGGGAAAATATTTCCCGCGTCATATTTTTGCGTCCGCGCCTCCTTCCCTCACTCCGCCCATCTGCCTAAATGCGGCACAAAATCCAGTCTCCCACCTTTACACCTCCATCAATCCATCAAATATTCTCCAAAAACTGTCTCTTTGTTTCGCGGTCCTATCCGCAACCCACACACACAGCACTCCCTCTCGCCCCCTAGCCCCCCCCCACCCACCCTTCAGTTACCTCCCAATTTATTCCTCATTTTTATTTCCATTCCTTCCCTTATCAGTGATCTCTTGGGGCATCCCTCATCCCTCCCACGACCCCCTTCATCAGCATCCATCACCCAGCCACCATCCTCGCGTCCTCTCCCACCGCCTCCCTCCATCTCCTCCGTATATCTCCCTCACATTGTGTTTCTTTTCCTACTCTTCAATCCCTTTTCGCGACAGTTTTCCGCTTCACTTCTCTTCTTCCGATTTTAGAGATCGTTCCTCTCTCATCTCCTCCAATATTCCTTCTCCTCTCTTTCTCCACTGCCATCTTCGTCTCCCCACCTCTTTGTTCTCTTCCCTGGTTTTTTTTTACAACCCTCTTGTCTCATGATCCTCGGGGGAGCCTTCATAGCCGAAGGGGGAAATGAAGTGGGGGACGGGTTTGAGGGATGGGAAATGAATGCGAGAGGAAAGGTTTTGCATAGGGAGAGCTAGGGATGGGGGAGAGGGAGAGAAAGGTGATGGGAAGAGGGATGGTTTATCTCAAACCGCCATCCCATCCAACAACATTCTCAGCTCAACTTTACACCCCCGTTCTCACCCCCCCCCACCGACTCCAAACCATCCCCTTCTCAAACCACCTCCCACGGAAATCCCTCACCTTCAGGCCCCCACGGGGTTGTACGCCAATCCTTCATACAAACCACTCCCTTCATCTCCCCGCTCCATCCCTCACCAACCACTCTTTTCCTCGTGTCTCCAGTTCATCTGTTCGTGCCCTTCCTCCTACTCCCCCACTAACCCTCCCACGCACACTCCCTTTTTCTCCTACCCGCTGTCACTCCATCATCCACTCCCGCACCTCCTACCACGCCAAGCCTCCGCACACCACCTCTACCACCCCTCTCCCGGGAGCATCGCTCTTAATTCACGCTTCTGTCCTAGCCTCACCGATCTCCCTCTCTTCTCTCGCCCTTCATCGCGCTCAGCAAAAATCTCCACTTCCATTTCCACCCATCTCCACCTCTCTCTCTCTCTCTCTGGCAGCCCGATTCACCGAGAGAACGCACCAGCACTCGCATTCACGCTGCCTCAACCCCTATGTACGTACATCCCTCCCCGCTCCTGGCCGTGTCCTCTCTCCCTCATTCCGGATCCTTTGAAATCCTAGCGGCTGAAAAGAGCGGCGCCAGGGTTAGCCGCTTCCCGATCTCCGTCACTCCCACTCTCCCGCTTCCACTCCGTTCCGCAGCCATCGAATGCATTTCGATGGCAATCTATTCTCCCATTTCGTTAGTAACGGCTCAAACATTCCGCGCGATGGTCAAGTGGGCAGTGTCCTCGCGTTTTGTGATCCCTCTCCAGCGTTCATACAACGCCTCTTAGACGATCTTATGCACATTAAACCGCACCAGTTGCGGCATTTTGAGAAATTACTATTCGGAGGTCTAAACTGATAGTACTTAACGACATCTGAGCTGGAAATTTTATGACTGTGGAAATATTTTTGTCTCGATTTTCACTCTCGACCGTGGTAAATTAAATATTTCTAATCGGTATAATATAATGAGAATTATATTAGGAAGAAAATTGATCCAACCTTTTAAGTATCTGATTAAATTTGTGTTAATAATAATAGTATTCAAAGAATATTAATTTATTATCTATTCAGATTTCATGATTTTACGATATTTACTCCTCTGGTTGTGTACATTTTTTGCAAAACGAGGGGCACACGACAGGGAACCTTTTGCCGTACGCATTCAAAATAAATATCTCTAAGTTTATCCTATGTTAGATTAACACTTTTATAACCATTGCATATCTGTCATGCTTCTAATAGCAATAAAGTCCCTTCAGCGAATTTAACTCTTGGATTTTGATCCTAAATTAAAATTTCTAAAATGCTGTTTATCTATGAGTAATGCTCATCGTCTATAGCATACAATTATTGCCAGTAATTATTAATTGGGCTTAACTTTGCGCAAAGGGTAATGGTATATAGTTAATCACATAGTTCACCCAAAAAGATCTCTATGGTGAGAATTCAACTTCAGTGCTTGAGGCAGCTACGATCTACGGATTATAATTGAAATTATTTTGTGGAAATAATACGTGCAAATTTTACTTGGAAACAGCGATAAAAACTGGAAACCAATCATAAAACAGCATACGACATCGCTTTGTTCCACTTTCGTTTAATAGTAATGGTTCTTTATCTGTTTACAACGCAATCGTTCACAAAACTTTTTCATTTGGATATTGTTTCTTCTTACCTCATGTTATACAAGAAAAAATACCATATGACAAAAAAACTCTCGTAAGAGACTGTGTAAGCGAGCGTTTTTGGTTTTAACACTATCAGTTATGGTGATGGGTTGGTTTACTTTTGAATATCCTTTCAAAGTGTTTTTATGGGAGCTTTAAATACCATGTGACTGTGATAACCTTGAAGCCATAATGTATTGTCGACATAAAATGGTGCTTTTCACTCTTTTAATTATGTGCTCATGTACCTTATATCTAGGTGCTAAATCTCATGAGCTCTAATGGAAGCTATTTTGTGTTTCGTTTATTACCTTCCTGTCGTTGAAATTTTAGTGCGAAAAATAATGTTTCAGCCTCTATCAGTTGCAATCAACTTAAAAGAGCTAATTAAGCATTTATAAATGCAAGGTAATACGGATTACAATAATTAAAATCTGGATGGATAAGCTCATAAAAAAGGTACTTCTAATAAAAAAAACATTATAGTTCTTAAACTGACATTCCCACTTCAAATACTGTAAACGCTATCTTAAAATTCACAGCCAATTGTTTTATAAATTTCTAAATGATGTCACTTTTCATTCTTATAGCGTTATTTTACTAGCGCTGGTAGTCCATAGTTTACCACGCCTTAACCGTAAGCATAATGTTTCATGAATATTAATAATAATTTTCACGTATTATTAAATATTTATCCTACAAAATTTTATCTTCTTTTTAAAATCGTGACCATAGGATCGATACTGAAATCCTGTTTCATATAGTATAGCTATTTGTACAGAAAGGCATTTGGTATACTCGTATGTACAACATAATGTATTGAAGATTGATTTTCATAGAATTCTATTCCGCTGATTATTAAGCAAAAAGGACATCATTCATTATTTACCTTTATTCCATTAGAGTGTGGCATCATTTTTATTTTCTAATATGATATCAGAAAAAATATCATCTCTTAAATTTTATTTCATGCTGTGAACACTAGGTTCTACTAATTTGGTAACTTTTCAACCTTTTGAAAGAGAAATAGTATGCTCTACTAATATAAAACCCATTTTAAAAAATAAATAGTATTAATTGATGGGACAATTTTAAGACAAGAAAATGTTAACTTAACTGTTATATTTATGCCGAAGCCAGTGATTCTGTCTAAAAATATAAATTCAATTAGACGACACGGGACAACTTTTGGTCTGTGGTGAAATTATCGCGAGTATAATTTCGTGATGTTGAACTGTCAGTTATAAATCATTTTGTCCTCATAATTTTTCATTTTATTCATGAACCTGCAATATTTCACCCAGAGGACTTTGTTTCGCGCAGTTTCTGAGGGACCTCCGTCTCTGAATGGTATGACTGTTCTTTAGAATTTCCTCCTGAATAAAATCCCACCTTCCCCCCATCCACAGGGTATCCGCAATTTCTGTTGGGGCCTTAGATTAATAATACATCTCCCCCCCCTCACAGTTTAACCCTGAACTCTATCTCTCCTCAGTCCCTCACTCCCCCGACACGCTTTCATTGACTCCAACCAATGATGAGACACTCTCATAACTCCATCTCCACTCTCTCCGACCGTCCTCAAACCATCCACCCAATCGCCTCCCTCCCTTCTCCCACCGAACTCCACTTCTTTTGTTTTCACGCGACAACACACGCTCCCGCGTCCATCTCCCCCTTCTCTTCTCCCCCTATCTTCTTCGTCTCAACTTCCTCCATATTCCTCTCTGGCCCATCTCCTTCCTTCCCTCCCACCTCAGGTTCTCGCTGACTCTTTTATCTCGCCGTCTTTCGCGAATCCCTACCGCCCTTCCCATCCCCTCCCGCACGTCTCTTTCATTTTGTCCCCTGATTCCACCCCAGTCATATCTTTCTTCCCGCCTCTCTCCCCCTTTGTTTCACCACCACTTTCCCTTCCACACACTAAACGCGCGCACACAGACAGACTCACATACAAACCCTCCCACCATCTCTCTCTCACTTTCCCGCATTCTTCCCCGAGGAAAGTTCGCCTACACTGCCCTCCAGGACGGGACTCTCGGGACCCCAACCCCGTAAACAGTGTGTCTGCTCCACGAGAGAGTTGGAGAGGGAGAGGAGGGTAAAGGATCAGGGGTTCGGGTGGAGGAAGTACGCGGGAAGGGGCGAGAAGGGAGAGGGCGAGCGTGTGGGAGGGAAGATGCCAATCTCCCGCCTTGAGAAAACCAAGGGCAGAGTTATATAAGCCTAGTGAAGATATTAATCTCCATTACCGGTATTTTATGTCTCCAGGGGCTTTTATTTGGAGTGAAAATGTTATGGGTTTTCTCTCCTTTGAATAAATTTTCCTCTCAAAACTTTTGAGAGCCTCTTTGTTTAGTATTTTTCTTTCTCTATCCTCCCTCGACTCTTTCCTATTCCCCGTGCTCTATCTCTCCGAAAATAATATGCGAGAAGGAGAAAGGGATGCGTGATGCCGGGTACTCCATTCACGGAACTGCTAACGAGAGATTAAAACGCCCAATAAATTTGTCCCACATAAACTTGCTCAGAACTTCAAGAGTGTGCAACCACGGAAATTACCATTTATTTTGGAAACGTTATTTCACAGTGCCGTGAGGAGTCTTCGATAACACAGACACGGCGGTGTGTGAGTCTAATAAAACAGTTTTTGTGTATTAAGGTGTTCGCTGAATTTCATCGGTGGAATATATAGTTGAGCATTAAAGCAGTATAAAAGAAATAATAACTCTGGATCCCATAAGAAGTTCAAAACTCCATTACGAAAGCTATCTCACAGACCTCGGCGTCATTACGGCTTCTTTCATTACTTAACTTTGGCTATAATTTGAAACCAAGTAAGGAAAATTTCTGGATTTCAAATCAAGATTTAAAAAGAGAAATTATTCATAGATGGTTGATGATTACAGTTTATTTCTTTTCACTCGCAAAGGACCTAGTAAAATTTAATTTAACAATTAATCTGAGAGTCAGGAATTTTTATACTGGCCTCTTATTATTCCAACAAATAATCGACATTCGAGCATTAACACAATAAATAAAGGGCACATTTGCTTCAAGCCTGTAAAGTAACATTCATCATAGTGTTTAAGGCATATCCCTTATTTTCTGAGAAATTAAAACAAAAACAATTCTAAAATAGTTTATGTAGGAGAGTAAATTATTTAAAAGAAACAAAAATATAGATACCTGCGTAGTGGTAGAATTTAATAAAAATGCATCATCAACTACTGAAATATATAAATTGATATTTTCGTATTTTAAAAAGTACCTGTCCTATGTAAACCTAAACTATCCTAAACCACCTAAAACTATCGTAAATAGTACAATAATGATGTGGGAACTATGTACGGGTTCATCGCAGGCATATTACAATCTACGCACATTTTTTTATAAATAAACCATTATCATTTCAGTACCACGGCAAATAAATAAAATATGTATGTGTATATTTATACACACACACACACACACACACACACATATATATATATATATATATATATATATATATATATATATATATATATATATATATATATATATATATCCCGGGCAAGGCACTTTGGGCACCTGCAGCTCCACCCAAGCTTGTTGATTTTTCGGGTACCAGATCTTCCTGGGAAACCATAACCGGCACAGGGAAAGGAACTGGCCCCCCTACCCTGATGTGTGAATATTCACACACCGTCGGGCTTGGTACATGGGTGAGCTCTACCATCACCTACTAAACCGACCTTCGGTTTGATTACTGTGTTTATGGTTTATATATATATATATATATATATATATTTACACACACACGAAGGTAAGTCGAGAAATAACTCGAAAAAAACTGGATAGTAGCAATAATAATCGAAGTAACTTCCAGAAATTTATTTCACTTTTCTACATATTCACGTTGTTTACTCATACCCATTCCATTTCTTTAGAAGTTATTGATAACTGTCAAAAAATTAGTCTATTGTTTGCTGTCGTAACCAACCTCTTTGATTACGGTATCATCATTTTCAAAACATCAGCTGCCCAAATAATTTTGTTGGGGCCGAACGAATCATTGGGGGTTGAGACGGAAATGTGCGATTGATGTTACATGCGTGCGTGCGTGCATGCGTGAATGCAATGTTTTGTAACGGCTCCTACGTTTGTCTTCCTGTCGTATTTCTCGATCTTTCCTTGTATTATAAATATTTATAATGTTACTGCTTCATATATTAAGGCAAATATAAATTCAAGATAATATTTTTTTCAATTAATTGTGCTTGAAAAGTCAGGATTATTTCCTCATTCTGGAATTTTCCAACAATCCAAATGTATTTAGTAAGTGGTAAGGAAGCCTCTTCCTTACAGTTGGATGGCGGCAACTGAATTTATTCGTTTTAATTACAGGTTTTCCGAACACAACAAAAATAGAATTATTAATTGGCTTACATGTCCCTTTTGATGACTTAATCAATTGTTATGCCTCAAATCGAACCATTTATCACAGTCGAAAGCCACCAAGCATAATCAAATTCTGACATCTTTGAAAAGTCATTGGGTGCTTTGCTGCATAAAAAAATCTTCTCCAAAAATATCACCCATTTGGAACTATATTAATACTTTGCATGGAGGAAGTATATATTAAAGAAAACGTGCACGCTGGGTGAGGTTGAATAAAGACCGTCGTTGAAATGGTTTTAAGGGTCTGAAGTGCAATTAGTTTAGTTGATTTAATATTTTTTTCAGTCAAAAAGAGATGCCGAGATATCACTACGACATTTATTAAATAGTTACCTTGGAACACGTGATATATGACTTTATAAAGTTTGCGCATATATTATTACTCTTTATATCAATTGTAATGAGAACTGGATAAAAATCGTGACTCCAAAAGGAAAATGTTAGCATGGTGCCATATATGTCATCAAGGTACTTCATTGTTTAAGGTTTTCATTATTTATTAAGCAAGAACGATGTAAATAATAGCATATATACGTTTGCTTAGAAGCGAATTTTCTCTATGAAATTCTGTTTAACGTTAAGTACCTGCAAGGTACTGAGTATAACACCTTTAGGTAAGTACTTACCTTAAAAAAAGTTTTGTTAAAGATAAGTTTAGTTTAGTATTAAATGAATGTCATCCTTATTTAGATATTATAAATCTGATGGAGAAGGATTGCATGTACACTTTCACACGATACACATCCTATGAAAACGAACCGTTAAATTTTCAAATATTTGGTGTAATGTAAATTTTAAAAAGTAAGCTGATTGGACGAAATATATTTCATGGCTGTTCATTTGTAATTTAAATATGTCCACTGAGTCGATGAGACTACTTTCGTTTCGCTTCTGATCAAGGAATCACCACACTGAATTTATGGAATGCGTATAAGGTATGTTTTTATAAATAATATGAACTGTCAAAGTTAAAAATGGAATCATAAACTACCTACCAATCTCTTTCACCACTTCAAATACATATATGAGAGTACGAAATTATTTTAGCACATTGAAAAACACACCTCGGTGAACTTCATAAAATTGTAGGCTGGTGGCAAGGAAGAAAACCAATCAGAAGCACGCCTTGTGGACATATGCAGTGGAGAGAGATGCCAAAATCATTCATTCAATGCCAAAAAAGAGAAATGAGAAAGCAGACTAAATACATTTGCGTGCGAAATGGAAAACTGGAGCAGAAAACGGATAGCAAATGGAATGAAGAAGGAAGGAACAAAAAACAGAGATTGTGAAAAGTCTTATCCATTCACCAATGACACACAGTCTCACTCTACATAAGGTCACGGAACTAGTCATACTTGCTATGCAGACCAGGAATGCGAAAGAAATGAGGATCGATAGTGCTTTACATAGTCAAGAACACATTCAGGGTTTGCTAGAGTTCCTTACAAGCCTCACATTCAGGTCTGAGGAACACGAGACCGAGACAAAAAGCACCAAATCAAACTTACACCAATAAAGTGGAATGTACCGGGTTCGTCCGGAAAATAAGTTTATGATGCTCATTGTCTTTTTTGACAAAAAGGGAGTCGTCCACTACGAATTTGTACCTGAACGACAAACTGTAAATGCTGCATTTTACGTCCAAGTGCTCGACAGGCTTTGAAAACGAGTCGCCCGCGTCCGGCCAGCGATCAAAAACATATGGCGGTTGCATCACGGCAATGCGCCGTCTCACACCGCGCTTGTCGTGTCGGACTTCTTGGCCAAGCACGGCGTGGCAACGCTGCCGCACCCGCCCTACAGCCCGGACTTGGCACCACCGGACTTCTTTCTATTCCCAAAGATAAAGAGGAGTTTGAAAGGAACGCGATACGGGACTTTGGACGCCGTCAAAGAGGCCGTGACGACGTGTCTTCGAGAGGTTCCCGATGATGCCTTCGCGGGAGCGTTCCAGAAATGGGAACGCCGCTGGAACAAGTGTATCGACTCACAAGGGTCCTATTTTAAGGAATATTAGCTTAAGGTATGTAAAAGTGTAATAATTATTTTTCCTGAGCTCAGTACACTTATTTTCCGGACGAACCCTGTATGTTGCTCAATAACGCTTTATGACTTTTTAAAATCGCTCCAAGAGGCAAAAATCACTCACCGCAAACAAACCGGAAAAAATACCTACGGGAAAAACATGCGAAACAATTTCTTTTGTATGAGTTGTGAAAGTTTTTCCACCTCTCGCTAATGACTTTATCTTTGATGTGAGGCTAAAGATGCCTGATGGCTCTAAAATATCTAAAATGTGTCCGAACAACATTCCTGAGAATTACGTTTACAAAACGCTTTATGAGCCTGACAATCAGAAAAGGTTTAATTCAACTGTTAGTTGGTTTGGATAAGAAAAATTTTGAGATAATTTAATCAGGAATTCAGAAATCAGGGTAAGTTGGGACGGGGAGGAGGAAAGAAAGAGCAGTTCGTCGGTAGGGAACATGCGGCTTTACTGAGAGACCACTTCTCTTTAGCTGCTGGTCTCAGTTGAGGATAATTCTGAAAGAATGTGCCGTGACATCTCCTCCACACTGTTTCCATAATTTTCTTTTTCTTGGTGTTTTCACTTTGGTTTTTAAAACGGAATGGTAATCATAGGAAGAAGTATGGGAAGTCTTTATTTCAGGATAATTTTGCTAAATGGACCGTCAAGTCACTCAATAACTGCCACCATCATGAGGACTTAGTTTGCACTGACGGTCATCAAAGTTCAAAGTGTTGGAATTGGGAATGCAAGGGGTCTACAATCACCAAAATTTCTATTGAGAACTAATAATGACGTCTTAACGTGTAGAGTTCAATTTTCATCCAAAAAAACAGAACGGAGTTCCCATTGTATATTTCCTTTTTGTTTTTGAGTCAAAATAAACTTTTGTGACGCGTTGATTGTACTTTCGATCGGATTTGGTTGCAATGGTTATTCAGTGATGTGGCAAACACTAATTGAGTTTTGCAGTTCAGTGCACCTACCGTTCAAACCAGAGTAACACCAGTGCCAAGCTCAACTATTTTATATCCTTTCCCCATCATAATGCCTACCTAGTCTTTATTTTCATAAATCTCGAATGACGCAGATTATCTCGGTATTCGCACACATACAGCAAAAAATTACTTTGAGAAGACATTACCGTCTGTTCTAATGAAAAAAACCTAACATAATTCAGATGCTGTCTTTCCTGTAAAAATTAAAAAAAATGTCTAGAAGCTATATTTACTCAAATGCCTAACTTGAAAAAAGTAACTTAAATACAGGTCATGTATGGGAATACTCTACTTATCTTCGAGAGTTGGAAGATTAGTGTAATTATATTGATAATTATTACCAATGTATTAAATATATATTCGTACAATATTCTGACGTGAAAGGACTTATCATTATTCCATAACGTTATTGTGATCTAATGATGTGCATTAACTCACATGAACTACATGTCATCATTTCATTATGCAGTAAACTTGACAATATAGGTGGATTTGGTAGAAAATATTCTACTGAAATAGTTACAGATTATATTGTTTTTAAGAATTTTAATTATTTTTAATAAACATAGTTGCCAAAATAAAAAAATGGCTGTGCCTTCTGCCTGGGGGAACAATTTTGATTTTACTGAACTAATAAAATAATTACGTAAAGTTCGTATACTATAGAGTTGTGCTTTTTAAACGATTTACCAAAAAAAATGAAATCAAATAAGCGTGCAAATAATTATCCATACGATGAAAAGTAAAATCACATTTTTATATTTTGAAGCTAAATTTCCATTATTTCTTAATGTATGGTTCGTATCTCTCCTAAAACCATTTAATCGACGGAAACACATGCTGTTAAAATCCCACATTCTTTAAGCTCTTCTCATATAAAGCAGGTAGGTGCTTGATGAATCTTTTTTTTACGAAACAACCTACTCCGGAGGTTATGTGCACTTAATACCGTAAAAAAAATCCGAAATCATCCAACGGTAGGTGAATGAATAGATTTAATTTTCAAGCGATTTGCCGCAGTCCATCTCAGCGGAAAGAGAGACGGAGAGAGAGAGGCTCTCGGGTGACGAGGACGCCACCGACCATGAGTGATAATAATAGGACAATTCCGGCTCACACGCGTCCCCGAGAGGGAGCACCACCGTCCCTTCCTCCCTTCATTTTCCCCCGAGAAATCACTGCTGGCCATGGACGGCGACACTGCCGGGGAAGAGCGTTAAACGCCTTCCCACTCCCCTTCACCCCATTCCCCCCTCCCTCCGCGCGGAGAGACCGGATCCGCATCCCTTTCGCCTTTCAGTCCTCCCTTTCCACCGCTTATCCGCCTTTGCCCACAGAAATAGCCCCCTCCGCATCCGACGGTGTAGCTCTTACCGGGGCAGCCCGGTAGGAAAACGCTTTTAACCGTTGACGTGAAGGCAAACATGGTGCAAACTCACGCACTCTCGCGCGCGCACACGTCCGTGGCGTGGACGGATATCAAGTAGTCACTGCGGCGGTGGGGGGAACGGGAGAGGCTATCACAGAAGGAGGGTTAAAGGGTGCGATGGAAGGCGTGTGAGGAGGGGATTGGGGTCATGGTATTGGCAAAGACACGCACACGTTCTGCGGAGGGCACACAAAGTGCACATGAGCGACGACGCGGTCGCAACCTAAGTCGATAAAACCCTGAATACCCATCTCACACAACCGCCAGGCGTCGTTGGTGACCTTTTCGCCTCCTCACTCCCAACCTTCCTCCCCCATTCACGTCCACTTTCCTCTCTTCCTCACAAAGTCCCTCTCCAACTCCCCATCTCCTCTCGTCTTTCTTCCACATCACTTTCTCCCTTTCTTCCTCCCATCCCCCATTAAACATCCCTTTTTATTCTTTTTTCCTTCGGCACGACCTCTCCCTCATCTCTGCCCTTCTGCCGCCCCAATTTCCCACATCTTCCCCTGCCTCTCCTCCAAATCCGACCGTCGCCAGCCGAACAAAACCCCGAGGCCCCACCGCCTTCGACCCCACTCACTCTCTGCCCCCTCCCACCATTTATCCCTCTTTCTTCTTCTCTTTCTTTCTCACACCCCCTTTGTATCCTTAAGGCAAAACCTCGAAGGTGTCAACGCGACGTTCCCCACATCCTACGCCCTCTCCGCGTCTTTCTTTCCCTCATCTTGTATGTCCTCCTCAAAATTCCACACCTTTGCTTCGTCTCATTCTTTCTCTTCCATATCTAGGTTCCACTCTTATGGAATCCTCTTATGGAATCCGTAGTCTCTTCGACCCGTCTGCTTTTTTCCTCTCTCTCTTTCTCTTCTCATTCTCTCCCTTAGTCGTTTATCCGTTCTCGGACCTCTGATTTTCCCAGAAAAAGGCGAAAATCGTTCGTTTATGCCTCTCCCCCCGACATTTCTCGAAACGACCCCCGTAAAATCCTGTTCTTGTTCTCTTAGAGGCGAGCAAGCGTAAAAATACCTATCGATTGAACACATTACAGGCTACATTTTTGTTTCAGGACGAACAAAAATTATTCGCTCTGGAGTACTGAAACTTTGGACTTGGAATCCATTGGTGACTACAGCGTGCTCCACTATGGAAACATTTTCATGCCTGGTTTAATTAAATTTTCGATAGTACATTACAAGCAATCATAGACGACGATTTCAGATTTATTAATTTATTCGTATTTTTGTCCAATAATCAGTACGTTGAAATCAATAGATAATGTTGTCTAGAAAAAAGTTGATTATTCCAAATAAAATACTAATGACATATCATGGCATAAGAGCTATTTGAAGTCCGAATTACAAGAGTTTTAGTGATGCATTACCGTTAAAGTTCAAAAGACAAGATTGAATAATGACAAGACCAGAAATACCTGCATTTGAAGGTATTTTAAAATATAGGTTTTGAGTGCACGAAAAAATGTTCATCAGACTACAATTTGCTGATGTATTTGCAATTATTTATAGAAGCTGTTTATCACCAATTAAATAATGAATAATTAAACATAAGCATAAAATTTTATCAGGGTAAAATCAATCTACATAATTATGTGCGGAACGTGGAAGAAAACGAAGTGAATGCGGAACTATGGCAGCAAATAAGAGAATAATTGGATGAACCATGTTAATTTGGATTCGAAAGCATCAGTGTTGGAAGGTCTGCGAAAGTTATGATGACTATAAAATGCCGAGAAAAGGAAGTACTTTACCCCATTAAAATCTAAATTTGGAAACAAAAGTCTCGTATTCAGGAAATATTTCATATTTTCTGAATATGAAATTTCATATTTCATTTCATTGAAAACATATGTAAATATAATATATTATATTAGAATAACAACAGCCTTATTTGCATATTATATAAGGATTTTAGAAAAGGTACGATTGGAGAAATAAAAATTTGAGGTTCTTATTGGAATATTATGGGGTTCAAATGGAAGAATCGGATCCTAATGAAGATGTGACGTGAATAATTGGCACTCAATTGTGAAAGAGGAAAGCTCGTTGAAGAACGCAAAAAAAGATAAGTCGAAATAAATTTGATGACTGCGCACAGTTTGAGATACAAAAACCCTTTCTGCTCTGCTATGCTAAAATGCTATCAAAGAATGAAGAAAAAATGTAATGAAATACCGAGATAAGCTTTAATGGAAAATAATGTACAAATAATTGGACAAGTAAATGAAAGAATTTATGAAGAAGTGTTGAGACCGGGTGAGAGCAGAACTGAGAACCGAGAGCAGACCCGTCTTCGGGCAAATTCCTTCGGATGATGCGCACAGCACTATGTTTTTCTTAGATGGATAAATCAATGCACCGAGCGAGAAAACCTTTACAGGGTAGACAATTTTCAACATTTGCACGATCCTCTCTTGAAGTATCCCAGTGAAGCAACGTGAATGGCGCTTCCGGGACTCCTGGAAAAAAATATTCGCAATAAGCCAAGGGCGAGTATATCACGCTGCCAAGGATATTGATGAGCACAACTTTAAAGTAATTATCCGCACTACCACGTTTAAGAACATCTAACCGTATCATAATACTCCTTCCAAAGAGGTAACCTAATTGCAGAAGACTTTTTTTCTTTGAGGGTACCTTTATTATCGACTAAAGAGTCCAATGCTTCATATTTCTTCACGCCTTACGACCGGTTTTTCACGTCGCTTATTTTGCGCGCGAATCCATGGCGACCTTGACCGACGACGGAACTGTTCACAATCACTGGGTAGCGACAGTCAGTCCTCTGTCGACGGCAGCCGCGTCCTTAAATGGGGAGTTAAGGCTCACGTAAAAAAAAACACAGGAAAGGAAGGCTAGGAATGGAAACTCCGTAACAAGGGATTAATTGGCTTCAACTAATCACGCCAAATCGCTGGAGACATTGTTAACGACAGCCAAAGCTAGTTTTTATCAGGGTGAATCCAATGGAATGAAAAGAAACAATAAATCAATGGAAGTGAGGGAGGGCTGTCTCCCGTCGACTAGTCATTATTTTCTTCTGTTTTGTTATCTTCGTGGAAGCTAATACACTTTCAAACGTGTTAAAACCCTCTCACGGCAAAGACCGAGGAAAAAATACCCCCCTCCCTTTCACACCATAAAAAGAGCATCTATCAATCTCACACCTTTTCGACGCTCCATTCTCATCTTTGTATTTCCCAGGTACCAGCTCACATCGTCCCGCGATCTTCCCCATTTCTCTCGCCCCCTCGCTACAGATCGACTGCAAAACAAAAATAAAACATTTTCTCCTCTTTACCACTCCTTCTCTCGCTCAACCAGCCTTTGCGTCTCCGCCCTACACAACCCCAGATTTCCGTCGAACACATCCTCCCGAGCCGTTGAAATCCCACGATTTCCGAATCAACCCCCGTCCTAGCTACCCCTATCCCCCTCCGACAATCCCCGAACTCTCGTCTCAACCCCAAAAACTTGCCCATTCCGCTTACCCCCTCCTTCCCATAGGCTCTTAAACCCTTCGCTCTCACCCCTACCGCCGCACTCACCCGCCTCCCCCCTTTTCCCTTCACCAAGCACCTCTTTCTCTCACGCCATCATGAAACTCCCTCCATTTCATTTCCAACCCGCACTTTCCAAATCCCCTTCTTTCCCACCGCTGTTGCCTCCGTCCCCACCGCCACTTCCCTCCTTTTCCACCCATTCTTTCCTCCTTTTTAGCCCTTAATCTTCCTCCGCCGCCAACCCTTCCCCATTTCTGCCACACCCGAACCCACCCACCCATACTCCACCCCATCCCGAGCGGCAACCAATCTTCCTCTTTCCCAAAGAACCCCCCCTCCCAAACGCACACCTTACCCCGCCTCCTCCAAGGAAACTCGACCACCCCCAAAATCCCACCGTTCCCCTTTTCCTCCCACACCCACTTCACACCTTCCCTTGCCCACCCTCCAGCACCCCATACTTCTCTTATTCCGGCTCTCTCCAGAGCTTTCCCTTCCTCCTCTTCCCCTACCCTCCCACAAGTTTCCCTTCTTTCATCTCCCCTCTCGTCCTCTTCACTCTCTCTCTCTCCCCGCTCACCTCCTCACGCTTCTAAATCCTCCTCCGCATAACCTCTCTCCTTCTATTTTCCTTTCACTCTACCCCATTCCTCTTGCAAGCTTTATGAGTAAGGTCCCTCCTCCTCCCTGTTCCCTTTCTCCCTCCCGCCGCTCTCCAGCCTACTTTCCCAAGGTTCCGTTCCTCACTCCCGCACTCTCCGTGCCCATTGCTCCTTCAACACCTCCCTGGCGATTCGTTTCTTTGCGCTCAGGAGGTGGCAATTTCTCCCACGCCAGCGCCACCGTCTTCCACCGGGACCTCACCCTCTCCTCCCGCCGTCATCCTGGCTACAACCCCCCCGCGCGCGCACACCTCGCTCTCTTCTCGAGCTTTCGCCTCCGGAATAGTATTTTATCGCACGCTTCGAATCTTTTGTCAACGATTCATTTGGCGATTCTCTCCCCTTGATCGTCAGGGCTTTACCTATTTTCCTTTTATCCTTCCCCCTTGCCTCATTCCCTACACGGTTTTCTCTTTTTTCATTACATCCAATAAGGGGTTTTATTCCGCTCGTCTCCCGCGGTGATTTGTTGAACGAAAACACTCGTACCCGCCGTCGTTACGCGTTGAATTTAATTCAACCTTCCTCGCAATCCTTTTTTGGAGTTTGAAAATACCTCCTGGTGCTTTCGGTCCCGGAATAAAATTCTTTGAAGTCAATTTCGCAGCGAAACTGAGCGCCTTAATAATTTGTGTCCCATTGCAAAACAGTAGCACATGAGACTTAAGCTGAACATGAAACAAAATACACAGAGGTCTACTGTTATTGATGGGACTAGAATATTATGCTCATATTTATTCGTTTTTCTTTCATCCCTTCTATAACTTCGATGTTCGCGTTATCATTCAACTTAGTCATGATGGTGACATTAATTTCAAGTAGTTCTGCGACTTCAGTCCATACGCAGCAGTACTCTAAAGCTACTTATGAATCATGAAATCGTTTAGAAAGCCGAATCTAAGAGTCCTTTCTTGGATGGAGGGATAAAAAGGCTCAAATGTAGCTGAGGAAAAGAGAATTACAGCATTCGGTGCCAATCGCTGACTTGGAAGAGTGGTAAGTCTAGGAGTGGGGAGTGGGAGGGATACAAAATTTCATTGGCAAGTTCATCCTTGCAACGGACGCATTTCAAAATTTCCAACAGTTCCAAAGCATCAAGCCTTAGACTTCTATTTTCAAAATGAAGAATTATAGTCAGACAGTCACTTTTGTGGTCACTCTGAATGGGGTGCATCGCAAATAGGAATGTTATGTTCTTATAATTTAAACATGTTTAGTGTTATTTTATCCTTCTTCTAAAATTTCGTGCGCATTTCCCGGAATTTTGTATCCCTCCCACTTTCCACTCTTCCAAGTCAACTATTGGAACCGAAAGATGTAATTCCCTTTTCCTCTCGGCTACATTTTAACCCTTTTACCCCTCCACCCTTCCTCTCTGAACAACCTCCCTCCCCCGCTCATAAGTTATATATACCAAGTTCGCTTCTCTGAGGACCACCTGATGATAACGTTCAACGTCAAAACCTGAGTCGTATTTTTAAATAAAGTGTGTGGAATCACAAAGTCAATATTTTCATTTCAATATATTATGCAAATTTCTATGAAAATACGCCGGAGACAACAAATTCCTTTCTTTACTTACCCTATCATGGCTCACACTACTGGGTGGCTATCATTGCTCACTTATCCGAGCAAAATTTTGAAATGAATGATTACACATTAGAGAAAATTTGAAAATGCTCTCTACATTGCAACACTATCGTTTCCCTGCCTTGCTTTGTGAGTTGAAGAATTGAAATTTTATCTCAAGAAAACTGTTTCTTGCTATAATGAAATAACATTGTGATGTCACTTGAAGTTTTTAAATAGATTTCCCTTTTATAAGAAGCGGAAATTCGGTAAATTAACAACACATATTTTGGTTAAACATATGCTAATACTGCATTATAATTACAAAACTGTTAATATAACTGTGAATTGAAAGTTTTCATATAAATTGAGTTCTTACAAATATTTCATAAACCATTGAATAGGCCTGAGGTCTTGAATAGCATCTCAGAAGTCTGTTAATTTCATTAAAATATTAACTCATGCGATCAAAACAAGAATAATGCCCTCCCACTCATCATTTTGTTTTTTTTTTCCCTATTCCTTTTCCACTTCTACACTGACTAACGAAACTTTCAGAAGTTATTCCCTCACGAAGGTTTTAAAATTGAAAATCTCCTCTTTTCATGCTAACTCACTTCTTCAGGCACACCAGCTCGTATATCTTCGAATCGTAACCACCTGAAACTATGGTCCCAAATCGGTGAATTCCATTCCCTCGAGTCATCATCTTCCCATTTCATCTTCATCAACGCTCGCATTCCTCCCGGTGTGATCCACCCCTTGCCCGCCATCACCCACCCTCGCCACCTCCGATCCCTCCCGCGTGGCCTTTCAATTACCCACCCTCTCCCTCGTGCCCTTCTTTCACGACACTCCCCTAAAGCCCGGCATGGCTTTAAACTGCTTGCCCGAGGCATAATTCATAAATCGTAATGCACTCTCCCGGGAGCTCCCCGCTTCCTCCGTCCGACATGACAAACTGCACACCACCTAGCCCCGCTGCTCCTTTCACTGAGAAATTCTCTATGAGATATTATACGGCGATTCATCAAGAGACGCCGCCCATGAACCAGACGGTAAGTTTGCCTTTTAGGGGAGATGCACATTTTATGTTGCATTCAAATCATATATGCTTAACTATACAGTATCTTTCATCGAAAACTGCAATTAAATTTTAAATAATAATTAATACTGTAATTTTTTTCAATACTGTATATAAATTTACATTTTATGCAAACACACAATGGGTATAAAATACTAACGTTAAGCGTTGAAATTAAAAAGGAAACTTACAATTGTTAACGTGTATTTAAATTATATATGTAATGCTATACAAAATACAACCACCTCATACGTTTTTTTACAAGATAAGGAGTAAGCTTCTTCAAATCTTTTTGCATGCGAAGAGGCCGACTTCAGGGTACGAAACGCTCGTCAGTTTCACATTTTTCCTCCTTGTGAATTTTTAAATCAAATATTTAAAAAAGTTTATTTTTCCTAGGGTGCATTTTTTCTCCCATTCTTTGATCTACGTATTTTATATCCCTTCCAAGCTAATGGCTACATTATGACTGATAGTTTAAAATATGCTTTTTTTCGTTTATTATGTTTGCTTGCAACGAAAGTTTTTGTTTTCACGCACGTTCTTTGGTCACTGGGACTCACTTAAGAAATTTCCACGTAATAATCCTTGAGGCAAAAATGCTTAGTAAATTGGATTTAAGCCGCGTTTCACCGGAATGGGCATAATTAAACCGAGAGATAAAATATACCCACTTCCCGCCTACTCTCCCGCGAAAATCCCAGGGACTTTAATTAGTTTCCGTTCCATCCCCTTCGCTTTCAACGTTTCGCTCTTCCAACTCCCGCACCACATCCATTCTTAAACATATCGTAATTCCTCCTTCTCCCTGATTCCCAATCTCCATCCACCCCAACAATGCAACAATTTCCCGTCGTCCTCCGCTCGGCTCTCTCTCCTCCTTTCTCACCTCCGCCCTTATTACCACCTCCCACTCCCTCCTCCTCTCTTCTCCTCCCAACAGCATTTCACTCCCATCCACACGCACCCACCCTCTCACCCTGGCACCCTAATTTTGTCCCATACCGTGTTAAGATCCCTTTCCTCCGGAGCCAAACTTTTACCCGATTTCGTCCCCCTTTCCCTTCCCCTCCAGTCATTGTTCCCCACTCCCGCAGTCTCATGCTATCCCCAGCGCTCCTCCGTTCCGCACCCATATCTCCCCATTTCCTCCCCACCTTCTCGGTCCCAATCCCCCTTCTCGCCCGCTCACACACCTCTCTCCAACCCCCTCCTTCCTCCACTGCGCGCTCAGCCCTCGGGCAATATAACTTGGAAGGTTTCGAAATTGTGGGCCTTGATTTCTCCCCTTTCTCTCCGCCTCCCTCCCAACGCCGAATTTCCTCCTCGTCGCCCTCCTTTCATTCCCGCCCGTCCCGCACATTGTCTCTCGTACCCCGCCCCACTCCCAGCATCCCTCTCTCGTCCCCCTTTTCCTCACGCTCTACATACTGTAATCCCACTTCGGCTCCCATCCTCTTTGGGAGTTCTTCATCTTCTCTTTCGTTTTACCATCCTATCTCTACCAAATATATTATATTTTCATATTACGCCGACTTTTGCCCTTTTACCTCTGTTAACATTTTACTCTCTATTATTCCATCACTCCCTATCTTTCTCTCTTTCTTTATTCAAGCCCCTGGCTTTCTTTGGACTTCCCCGCAACGTTGTATTATATTCTTCTGCACACTGTATGCTCCAAAATACTCCTCTTTTCTACTCTGGCCGCCATATCTCTTTAGATATTCTCTTGCATCAGTTTCACATTTCACACATGCTTCCTATTTTCCTTCCTCTCTCTTTGACTATTCGTCATTCTGTCTCTCATCCCTCTTGTCCGTTGCTTTCCCAAACTTTCGTATTCGTAAAGCATTTTCGCCTCGTCCGTCATCTCAAATGCCTGAAGTCCAAGACTCAAATTAGAGTTCCATTGCTTATGATCTATTTGGGGTCTCTTTCTCATTGGTTTATACCATCGCTGTCTCAGGGAAATTCATTTTAATTTGGGTTTTTAGTCTGTTTTCGTCACCAAATTTCAGATTTGGTGCAGAACGATAACGTGTAGGCTTAAACATTTATCATTTCCCCTCAGTTGGTTATGGTTGAAATATTGAAGGTATATAATTCATTCGAACTACTATATACCGTTTGAAAGAAAATCGTTACCACTTAGGAAATAGTAGACGATTAGCACGTCAATTAAATTGTTAGGAATGCATAAAGAACACTGTAGAATACATAATAATGCCCTGTGGATTAAATAGTAATGCCCTTACTACGAAAATTGCATGGATGTTTGATGGATATCTCGTCCAAGATAATACACAACGTGGTGAATTAGATATCTTTTCCATTTTCCTACGCATTATATTCAAAGGGCCAGAGTAAATGATGGAGAGACAGAAATTCTACAAAGTGCACAATAATTTATAGTGGTTGAGCAAAGGGGAAATAAATTGTAATAATACTTTTAATGTTTTGAAATATACCACTTTAAAAGAA
The DNA here is from genome assembly GCA_037158775.1 of Hetaerina titia. NCBI lineage: Eukaryota > Metazoa > Arthropoda > Insecta > Odonata > Calopterygidae > Hetaerina > Hetaerina titia. Next base: position 63,884,005 of record CM073769.1, read on the forward strand.
GTTTTTATTCAGGATTATTTAGAAGAAACTTAATTTCATTGTTATATGCTGGAAACTCTACGCATTGATTAATAATTACTCCATTTTCACTTATTAATTTTTATAGTACACTTATACGAAACTTGGTATTTAGCAGAAGCTTTCCTTTAAAATATAAAAATTGGTCAGGTAGTTTTAGGTGACTTAGAATATTTTTTTGTAAGGGAATAAACTTATTATTTAACCGTTTGCAGGCCATTACACCAAATCCGCAACTGGCGCCGAACGTTCCAAACTGTTTAGGCAAAGCAATGACAGGAGATTCAATGAAGCCAGTTCAAAGGGGTTCAATTCGCCTGTGGTATCACCAACGCCGGTCTCTTGGGAGTCGATGAGGGAAGTGTAGCGGCCAGCGTTCTGAATTCCCACCGTGGGGATGGAGTTTGATTCCCCGCGGTAGCCGGTAATTTATAAACGTCATCCTGTGCCTCTCTAATTCAGTACGACATGAACAGCAACCAAATATAGTGCATGGTCTGTCAGAGGAGGTATTTAAGTCCATGTTCCTGATATATTTGATAGTTTGAATATTACCAACGCCGGGTTTTTGTCCTTTCTTGCATCTTTACTTTCAATTTTACTTCTTAAAACTCCTCATTGTTTCTCTTTCTCCTGATAGGTTTTTAATCTCATAAAACATATATATTTTCTGAAATCAACGCAGGGAAGACAATTTATCATAAATTGAGGGACTATTTTAACACCGTTCTTTTCAGGTCTATTGATCCCGACTTCGTTAGTTCTGTTCGCCAAGCCTCTCTATCAATGATATTTTCAATGTTTTTCATTACGTTCCGAATATTTACATGGATTGAAACGATGCTGTCACATTTCAACTGAATAGTCAAAGCAGTCTGGCTAGAGATTTCTCCATTCAAAGGACTAGAAAGGAGACAAGGTCATGCCCTAGAAATTGCTGGGATTTCCTTGACTACTTGGCATGATGATGATGATAAAGATTAAACCATGGAGTTTGCTACTAGCGTGTCTTTTGAGAAATTTCGAAAGCATTTGATTTCTTACGCTCTTCGTCGTCTTTGCTTCCTTCCCTAACCGCTATTAGTGCTTCATTCATTTGCTTTGCGCACTTACTTCCTGAAACATCAATGTATCCTTTTCCATTTACCTTTGATATATGGTTTTATTCATCCCTCTTTGAGAAGGGTCCCCGCGCATATTTTCCCCTCTGTCGACTTTTAACTCCTCGTAGTTTCCATGATTCTTCACCAATAATGGATGCCCATGGACAGACAGACGAATCCCAAAATGAGCCGCAACTCCCTATTTATCTCTCTTTCTCTCTCATTCAATCCATTTCCATTGTTCCCTCTCTTTCAGAAACTCTGCTACGCCACTATCCCTTGCCCTTCACCCTGATTTACGCACGCCGGCGGATTCACAAGGGGGATTCCGTTAATGTATCGGACTTTGGCGGCGTAAATAAATTGCCGCCTTGAATATTCTCAAGGCTGCCTGCCAGAATGAACGAACTGCTCCATTCCCGTCCCATCATCTTGATCTTCTTATATACTTGCCACGCGGCGGAAATGCGCCTCAATTTCCTTCCCGTCTGTCTCTTTGGCCTCCCTCACCAAGGAAAGGGAGGACAATAAAGGACAAAGGATAAAAATCGACTTCGGATATCTAGCGTAAAAAGAAAACGAGAGGTTTGCCGTCACATTTCCCTTCCCTTCCTTTTATTCGCAATCGAGGCGGAGTTCCCTCGCGAGAAGTAAAAAAAATCTCCCAAGTGAGTGGAAAATTATATCAATGCAAATAAAATCGTTTTAATGAAGCTCAACTCCGCCAATTAAAACTTTCTCGGACAGAAATCATCAGATTCCGATGGTAATATATTCAAGGGAAATAAATTGTATAGCCGAATCTCTCCAAGGGGCTGATGAAGCCATAATTAACGTGAACAAAAAAATAGCAGCACAAATTGCCAGATTTAATAAAAGAATTTTATCTCAAGGAGCACGGAAAAGCATTTCTTCAAATTTCAAAAGTTTGGGTAGATATAAGCTGGTATCTGTATTATGCTTGAATATTGATGGATAAGGCTTCTGAGGCATGTAAATATACTCAAGTTTCCAAAGTCGTGATTATGGTGAAATAAAACGTGCTTTCCATTTCAATAGTCTCCTTCTTTGAAACCCTTCGGTTCATTTCAACTGATGTTATTGTCAAAGCCAAGTTATTTCTTAAGCACAGCTCTTATGTATTATATTATATTTAAAAAAATAATAATTATTATTATTTATTATTATTATATTTTTATATAATAATAATTATTACACATTATTATTATATTATATATATTATAATTATTATGTAAGGTATTATTATTACCATATTTTATAAATATATGATTAGAATAAGATAGGAGGGTTAACGGTGTGTTTATTAACTTATTGTAACTGTATGGTTAAACATTTTGTAATTTTCTTTGCATAGTATTTATACATAATTCTGAGGCATTGAATCTTAAAATAACTTTTCCTTTTAGATATTTACTTCGCTTCTATTCAACATGCCACCCAATTTCTACCTCTATAAATCGAAAATCCGATATCAATGAAATTTTATTGCATGTCAGCTATAAGAATATTAAAATTCTCTACCCAGGTTCACCAACAAATTCGAATGTGAGACATAGAAGGAAGCACCCAGTACACTTATAATTGGGAACACTTCGTATTATTCAGGGCATAACCGTCCATTTGGCATTAGCATTTTGATCAAGTTAGATTTTTCTGTGGAAAACATCTCACTCTATAATCGTCACAAAAATTATATTATTTTTCCGTAGATGTTAAATATTGGTATTTTTAAACGTATTTTTTTTAATGGGATGACGTGAAATTTTATTAGGAGGAGAAAATGCTAAAAATGATGTTCATACATGTGAGCCAACTCTCAGTTAAAGGAACAATCGAATACATCAGTGTATATGGATACACCTTAATGCACATAAAATTTGTTGGCACTTCTGAAAAGTACTTTAAAAGTAGTGAGTAGTATTATTTACAAAGTGGCTAACGATTGGGAAAAAGAAAAAACCATAACTTTTTAATTCCACAGTATTTTATTTAGACATGACCCGGGTTTCGACGTACAACGTCATCATCAGGCCTGCTGACGACGTTGAGCTTCAAAACCCGCTTAATGTCTAAATAAAATAATGTGCAATTACAATTTATAGTATTTTTATTATAAAATAAAACTATTCCATAAAGTCACACCTCAAACAACCAATTAGTTAGGGATGAATCCGAAATATTTTGCTACTGAAAGCAAATTTAATATCCCGGCGTAGAAATCGCAATAGTAGCCACTTAAATTAATTAAATCCTCTCAGCCTAATGCTTTAAGGTCTTTCGTTATAAATATGGGCATGCGTACGTGAATATCGTCGAAAAAAGCGGCGGTATAGATGGTGAGCAATTTAATCAAACAAAGGTAAAGATTTCAAATTTGATTAAATTGGGAAACATGGCACTCTCTGAGATATAAACATAACAATCGCTTTCAATTATTTAATTAAAGTTTAAAATTCAATTTAGATTTATAAATTAGAATAACGGTTAAAGATTTAATAATCGGATTAATAAATTAGGACAGTAGAGACATACAGAAAGACGGAATGGAAGCCCCTTACGGGAAAGTGAGCCTTCGAGTATCATTACATCCTACATATCTATTCATGTATTTTCTTCTTTGTTCTAACATTGATGTGTATTCGGGGATGAATTATTAAATAGGAGATCGGGATGGTGCGGTGGCTAACGTACAGGCTTCCCGCCGAGAGGGCCCGGTTTCAAATCCCGGAGACAATAAATATTTTTCAGCGGTATCCCGACCCCTACTTGAGGTGCTTTGTGGAGGGCACTTTGGGTGAGTACGGCGTCCGTCGGATGGGACGTTAAACTGCGGACCCCTTGGTACCTTTCGACAAGATTAGGCTAATGCCGACGCCGTGTTTCTCTCCATCCTTTCTTTTACATCCATCCCTAATGGCGCAAATGACCTAAGCTGTTGGTCGCCTTCCATAAAATACTACTAAACGAATTATTCAATACGTTTAAATTGCCTTCAATTGCTTACCTTGTTCATCGATATATTTGTAAATACTATATTACTACTACTGTTTACATACAAATAATTGGTGCGGTCATACCGTCTTGTTCGTGGATGCACGCATACTACGTATCTAAAGAAAAAAAACCACATTCAAAGACTTTCTGTGATATTTTTACTGTGCTCGATTAGTAATTTCTTGGAACATTGGAGTTACCGTTTTCATTTCTCGTCATTCCAAAAAAAAAATGAAAACTTCATTTCATTGCTGTGCTGTAGAAATAATTTCAAGCGGAATTGTGGATCCTCATTATATCCCCGATATTCCTAGGTTCCCAATGTTATTTCCCTCATCAATAGTGACAAAAAAGGAAATCTCAGAATATTTTTATTGACCCTTGCCAAACTTTAAGTGTAACCGTTTTTTGGCTCAATAACGACCTGGGGTCTGTTAATGAATATCTTTAGCATTTACACATCGGTTGTATATGGACTCTTTTATACTAAAGTTGAACTCGAGGGAAAGTGTATTAAAGCTCGAGTGTTTTAGACATTTCATAAATGATTAGTGTAGATCATTAAAATGTGGAGATAATTAAATATTTCGCCACAGATAAATATGTTTTCAACACTGAAGCTGATATTTAAAAGGAATATTTAGACAAGCATCGAAAAGTAGTGAAGCCGTCTTAAACAACTATTACCGTAATTAAAAAACTAGAGATAATGATATGCAGGAAACATTACTGTATAAATTCCAGCGTAATCCGTCACCTACCTTGAAACTATTTTCAAAGAGGGACGTTCGGCCAGTCGCAAAAAAATTAATGAAAAAAATTATTGGGCATATTGGAGACTTCAATTTTCTTCTCCGCTCCCACCGAATCCTTATTTTCCTATATTAGTCGCTGGGAGGGAGCACACTAAATTAAGGAATGATATTCAAACAGATATTAGTTAATAATGAGTTTTTAACTGAACATATTAAAATGGGAAGATTTTAAGACAGATTATGCATCGTATTTATAGAAAAAGTAGCAGAATTATATCACTATTATTGCTCCACTACCCTAATTTGTTTATTAATGAAGAGAAAATATAGGCTGCTCGAATTAACGCTGAACATTTCGTGCTCATAACAGTTACATGGGGTGTATGACATGGAATACAGAAACGATTCTATCATTTAACCTGTTGGCCTTATCTTTACAAATGGTAGCTAATTCTCACTGCGAGTTGCACTCAGTTGCCTCAATCAGACCATGGTGACCGAGTTATTACAGGTAATTGTCATCTCCCAATACAAAATGCCTATAATCCCTTCCTATGGTGGCTGAGCAAGCACAGGTGGAGTGTTAACCAAAAAGTGCTTTATAATTTTACCATAAAAGATAGTTGTAGCTGGCTAAAGTGGAGTTAAAGAGGTATTATGCAGAAATTAAAGAAGGAAGTTGAAGAATGTGTACGTACAACAGCCGATTTTTGTAGTGGGACACATAAAACCACTTGGTATTAATACAAGTGTATATGCCTATTACTAATCATGAAAAATAATGAGTGAAATATGAAATTTTAAGAGGAATAAGGGAAAAATAAAACATTATCCTTAATATCTGGAATGCAGTAATCGGCAAAGGGTAAGGAAGGACATTAATGGGACCGTTGGGTCGAAGAGAAATCATTTAAGTATGAGACAACTTGATTAAATTCTGCAAACATCTGATTACCGAAAACTCGTGGCTTACACCACCCACATTCACTTTGCAAGTATAGTGAAGAAATAGTTTCAATTCGATAGGTTATATTGTCCAGTGAGACATATATAGAAAACTAGTAAACATAGTAGAAGTACATTCAGTTTATTTGTTAAAGACATTTATTAAAAATATGGAATATTAATATATTTTCCGGTATTTAATTATGATACCAAAATAAGCTCCTAAATTAAATTAAAACATCAAAAATTAAAAAAAAAAATTAAAAAGGCCGAGTTTAATTGAAAAGTAAATAAATATATTTCTGAATTTTTTTTCATGAAACTCCGTGAAATAACATTGAAATTTGATTGAGAGTAATTTGAATGAATAGACAGAAAAAGCTCTAAGATTAGAAAAGATAAAAAAAATATATAAGAATGGATATAAAAAGTGATAAGAAAGTGAATCAAGGCAATCAAAGCTCAAGAATGATGGAGGATGAGAAAACTAAAGGAAATAGAATAATTATACTATATATACGAAAGCATAAGCAAACAAATGGAAAATCAAGGAAGTACGAAAAGAGGGACACTTGAACATGACGCTCGGAAAATTGATGTGGTGCACATCATTATGGAGACATTCCTTGATAATTAGAGATTATTGTAGACGTGAAAGAAGATGAAAACGACCGTATTATATACAAATAATGAGAATTGTCGATACGATGGAAGGAATACACGGAAAATCTCTACGAAGGAAAGAAATGTAACGAAAGTTAATCTTGTGTCTTACAGCAAAGTAGATGAGGCAAATAGAAGATTTAAGATGCTAGGAAAGGAATTCAGTTCAATAGTTGACCAACTGAAAGACAAAAATTCCTAGGAATGATTCAATAGCGTTGAACTGATGAAAATAGCGGGGTGACAAATAAAGAATTCCCGGTAAAAAATTAGAGCATGAGTGCAAATGAAACTTGAGATCAACTAGGAGATAAAAATGAGTATATTATTGTCCCTATATGAAAAAGCAGAGCCTGCCCACCTGCTCAAATGGGATATGTATGGAAGTCTTAATTATTAATTGAAACACTGAATAGAATTGAAGATGCGGCAGAAAAACCTTAACCATGAAATATTCTGCTTTTACTAAAACCAGAGTTTTGTGGTTATCCTGATTTACAGAAGTAAAATGAAGTACAGAGAGTTGGGAATTATTTGGACTCTATGTAGAAAATAAACAGCTTAGCCTTCTTCTACCTGGAAAATTGCAAAACCGTTGTTTTATTAATATTAATTCTTATTCCATATCTATCACACTGAACGTCCAATTCACTCAGCAATGCCTGCAACCCCTTGGCTGACTGAGCAACTAATGCTTGGTCATCAGCAAACCTAACCGATTTTACAAATTCCCCTCCGACTTTCATTCCCACCTCCAGTTCTTCCCATGGCTCTTTAATCATTTCCTCCACATATACATTGAACAGCACCGGTGGCAATGGGTAACCTTACCTTACACCTCTTCCTAACACTGCCCATCCGGACTCTCTGTTCCCCACTCGCACCTGAGCAGTCTGAGACATGTACAGGTTGCGGATCAGTCTCCTGTCCCTCCAATCCATTCCTATTTTCTGCAATTCACGCATTAATTTTTCCCAATTCACCCTATCAAACGCTTTTTCGAAATCTACGAAACAGGCAAATACGTCCGGATTGTATTCTTTATTCCTCTCCATTAGTGGTCTCATTACTGCAATGGAATCGCGCGTACCTCTCCCCTTTCTAAATCCAAACTGATCATTCCCTAAGTAATCAGTTGCCTTACTCTCTATCCTTTTGTTGATGATCCTAGTGTAATAACTTTTTGTACTTAATTTTTTCTAACTCTGTGTTTACATTCTTCCATCTTCTTCTCTCCTCCATCTTTGCAATCATTTCTTCCCTTACCCATGGTTTCCTTATCCTTTTCCCGTTAACGGTTCCTATTGTGTCTTTTGCTGCTTCCGAAATCCCTTGCTTTATACATTCCCATTTTTCTTCGATTGTACTCAGTTCTTTACCGTCACCCATCATTTTCTCTCTCTCTCTCTCTCTCTCTCTCTCTATATATATATATATATATATATATATATATATATATATATATATATATATATATATAGCGTTCATTCCTCCTGCCTAACCCATAGTCCCCCACCTCATTACCATCTCTTCCTTCGCCTACCGTCGCATTCCAATCCCCCATCACTATCAAATGTTTCCCTGCAGGAACACACGCGATTATATCCTCTAACTCATCATACATCCTATCGACTTCTTCCTCCTTGTGGTTGCTCGGTGGCATGTATACCTGAACAATGACCAAGTTCATCGGCTCTGCTTTAATCTCTATCAGTAAAATTCTATCAATTGCTTGCTCTATGCTTACTACGCTTCTTCCTACCCCTTTATTTAATATTACGGCAACCTCTCGTTGGCTCTCGTCCCCGCCGCTGTATATCACTCTATAATTGTCACTCCAGTAATCCCCGCTATCCTTCCATCTCACCTCGCAGAGACCTAAAACATCTATATTACCTCTCTCCATCTCTCGCTTAATATTCTTTAATTTGCCTGTCCTCAACATTGTCCTGACGTTCCATGTTCCTATTCTAACTACTTTTGTCTTCTTCTGCGTCTTCTGTCCTATTGCTGTTATTTCTCCCCTACAAGGGTTTCGTGGGATGACGACCGCGAAAGCCTTGTGCTGCCGGGCACGACCCACGGCCACTTGGGCCGAGTCTCGTAGTTGTGAAGGTATTATGGACCTAAAATCTATGTTTAAATATAAAGAACGATATTTGGAGTGTAATTTTTGTTGAAGATAAAACAAAACGTTTCACGTAGTTCCTAAATTATTCTGATTGGGTGAGGGTGTTTTTGATTATGTATTAAATTCATTATATATACTGAAATGTTCTGTAGACATTCCAATGCGGCATTACTATGCAATTAAACGGTCCTTGAACTTTATTTTAGCGGAAATAATATTATGAACATTCTTCTAATCCCATTATTCGGATTAAAGAACGAATGGCAGCAGTAAATTCACCTTAATAATTAGAAATCTCGATGCAACCTGATATGTACGCAAAATATTAACAATATTGTCAGTATAGAATTCTGTTTCTCATCTTTGACTGTGAATATATTCATAGTTATGCTATGAAATAGCCTTAATAGAACATTCATCAAGGGTCAACGTCTACTATTATTCCCAGTTTTATAACTAAAGAAGTAAAATTATGAGAACTCAATCGACAATATATATGATAAAATCGAAGCAGCAATCAACGAGGTGAAATAATGAAAGAATTGTCAGCATTTTCTGCCCGCAATATCTGCGTATCCAAACTGCGACTTAAACGTAAGAAAAAGATAACGCCATAAACCACTTAAAAGCTTCCAAAAACTTTGCTCAACGCAGAGTAAGATTGAAGCTAATTAACGAAGTCTCAACCATCCCCGTGCAAGCAAATGAGTTTGGTGGAGCGGTCTCTTGCGGCTTATGCCACACACCATTGCAAGGGGGGACGAAGAAATAGGTGTGCGCGGGGAGGGGGAAAGGATGCGAGGGGGACGGGAAACGGGCAGCAGAGAGTGAGACGATATCTGAGGGAGAAAGGGAGTGTGAGGCGGGCAAGGAGAAGAAGAGAGTGAGCGGGGCGTGGAAGTCGTTTCCTAACTTCATCCTTTGCTTTCCACGAGCGAGAAACGAGTTAGGTACATATCCCAACGGAACGAGCGGAGTTGCAGCCGACTCAGCTCTCTCTTCTTGCCCTCATCCGTATCCCAGCCACACTCTCCTCCAACCCACCGCTTCTTCCCTCGCTCTTCAACTCCAAGCATCCTCTGCTTCGCTGTTTCCATCTCCTTACTTTACCCTTATTTTCTCCACGTGAACTCTCTTTGTAGCTTTCGTCTTTTGTTTCGCCATGTTATCCTTAGTCCCCGCCGATCAACTCCATCGGTGATGATTGAATTCTCGAGTGAGTAAGCATACTTCGGGAACCCTATGCATGCTCTCCCAGGGTTCAAAAATCAATTTCACTTACAGCTGAGAATAACTTATTCCCAACTCCCAATTTAAATCTCTCTCGGCTGCAAGCATACGATCAATTTCTTCAATCTTTACTGAACCTTTCGGTTACCTGACCGACAACATGCATTTGATATTCAACGTCATTTGTTTTACGCATACATTTCTTAAATTTGCTTTGCCTATTCAATGGCTGACGTTCACAAATCACTTGAGCCTTCCCCACCCACCCTATTTAAACTTCCAGGTAGATTTGACTTAATTATTCTTGAACTTCCGAGGCCTACGATCTATTAAATAATAAGTGATGTGACCAATTGCCAGCGAGTGCTACGTTAAATCCAAAGAAAAAACCTTTTAAACAAAATTGTAAACAGAATTATCAATTAGATCAATTCAAATATAATCCAACGACCTGACAGAAAATGTCGATTTCTTGAGAACTAATAATCGGGTTGAGCAGTATTCTTATTTTAATATTAAATAATTCAATAACCCAAGTATACATTAATAAATAAAGTAATTAAAATGTTCTGTAAAAAATGCTGAACATTTTAATATTATAGATTTCGAAATAGCAATAGGTTCCCAGCAATTACGTAACGAATTTCAAATCTCACCTTGGAGACTATATTATTCACTTATATTACTTCACCATTTTTAGTGTCATACATTCCCATTAATACTCTCTACCACAGAATTTACCCTTTTTATGCAAGAAGTTACTCCCTTAACACATTCCACACTCTTCCCATTAGTTAACTTCCAATCCCTACCAGAGCAGAAAGTTTTAATAATGAAGATACCTAGCACCATTAATTAATCGCGGACACAGGCGTTTGACCTCGTTCCCTCGTAGCTCCCGTTCACAAACTAGCTTACATTGGCAACATGCGAGGAATAGGGAGCGGCATTTTAATGTATTCATAGGTTTCCAGGACCGAGGTAATAATACGTCAAAATCACTAACTTATAAAATCGTTACACTACATTCTCGGAAGCTAAGAAATCATTGCTTATGTAATGATATGCGAGAAGAAGAATCATTATAATGCAAACAACTTTCCTGTGCCTTTGGAGTAGGCACATGTGCTGGCAACGTCTTTTCACTCCCTCATTTTCTCCTCTACCCCTCAGTCCTCCCGAAATCCGTTTCTCTCCACATTCCACGCCCGTCCATTCGTGCCCTTCGTTCGCACTTCCTCCGCCGACCTTCAACTCTCTCCCATCTCGATTGACTTCGACCCGGCGTCGATTATCCAGGGTTTTCTCTTCCCTTCCCCTTCATCCCCCAATTCCCACCTCCGGCCACGCGGCGTGTAACCTTACCTCTCCCTCTTCCGCCACCCCTTCATGCGCTCACCGTCTCCGGAGATAATCTCACGCACGTGCTTCCCTATCCCCTCATATCCACCCGCCCTCTCTCCTCCGCCCTGGACCTCATCGACTTCCCGTTCCCCCAACACACATTCTTCCCTACGCTCCCTCCAAGCCCCTCCTTCTCATTTTCTGCGCTCCCTCGCGAGAGCGATCAAGGTCTCTGTCGCCTCCGCACCCACATTCTCTCGGAGTCTTGCAGACGCGCCGAAACCCCATCACCACCACAGCCACGATCCGCTCCCCTTCCGACACGCCGATTATTCCGCAAGATCCGAAAGGTGCCGAAGTCTACAACAAGTTGGGAGCGGAGTTGAGACCGATGAGAGAAGCGGTGTAAGGAGAGGGAGAGAGGAGGAACGAGTAAGACAGTTACGTTGGCAAAATAGGAAGCCGGGGGAAGTTGCTTCGCACGTACTTGAAAAGGGGTTGGAAAGGGAGGAACGAGAAATAGCGGTAATAAGTTTATTATTTTAGGACTCAAGTTTTTTGGAAAAATACTCAACGTAACAATTGAATACAAAGGACAAAATATCGTCATAGCATACTGAAATGAACAGAATATAAATTAGTTTTAGCTAAATAATAAGAAACTGACTCACATAATCAAATTGATTATTTCATATAGGCAGGGGAAAAAGTAATGTTCCAGTAATGCGCTCTTAATTTTTGGGAATATTTCTAAATTCCATCCATACCGCCATAAATGACACTTTGGAAAAAGAAAGATTTAACGTTAAACTTCTTGTACCAAAATATACATCGGTGCAATAGCTCCTAAGAGTTCATCTTCAACTGGAAGGTCAATCAAATCTACTACTAATAGCGTAGTAGATTTGATTGACTTTCCATTCCTTCATTTTTCTTTCCATCATTAATTTTTATTTTGTATTTTTTTAATATTTTCAGTACCCTGCAATCCACCGCCAGGGTGTGTGGCAGGGGGTGAATGCATACCAGAATAATTTTGACCCGAACATGACCCTACTACGGTCGGACAATATTATTCTGATCTCTTATCGTTCGTGGAAAAATGACATCTCAAATCTGTCTCTTCTAAACTTAATCTCTCTAATTTGATTGACATTATCACTCCTATCTTAATACGATGGGTAATAATACATTTTCAGCATCACTGCTGAAAAGACGTCCTTCCAATTTATGCAAGAGATTTAATCTGCAATTTTATCTTCGCTCCGTGAGTGATTTCTAGCCTAGTCCCTCTAATATTTTGGATAAGCGAATAGGTTTACCATGACAACGCTTTAGAAATCTGACTCCTCCACACTGAACGCAATCCAATTCGGCAACCAATCAAACTTAGTGAGGACCTCATAATCCAACAGCATATTCTAAATGAGGCCTAACCAGCAAAACAGAAAAATTCTCTTTGACATTTTTATCACATTTACCCAGTACTCTTCTAATAAATCCTAATTTTTGTTAGCCTGTCCACATATTCCCCGTATATGATTCACCTAGGAGGGAATCCATCCTTCCGTCTTTGTTTACTCATCCTCTCAAAACCATCTTTCCCAAAAGAAGGCTATTTTTTACTCTTTGATTCAGCGTCTTTTACCCTTCCCAATCTCGCCCAATTCGTTCTACCGAGATCTGAACACCATACTATATTTCAGACCATTTCCTACTACTAAGGGCCTCATTGCCGCAAGTTAATCTAAATTTAAGCCCGGTCTTCTCCAAACTTGCTAATTTTCTTATTAAGTATAATTTTAATTGAGCATACTGTAACTTCTCTAGTCTTTTTTTTTCTGAAGGACAGTCGAAACTATTTATACCCCTTTTCATACTCAGGAGTATATGAAATTCACGGCGAAGCTTGCAATGCGATGCATTTAACCTCTTTCAATGATCTTTTTCATACAACTACGATTGCATAATAATTAATTTGGTAGCTATTATTTGACATAATGTGAAACTGGCTGCAGAATCATTAACTTTGTGAAATTTCATCTTAATGATAGATAAAATGAAAATTGTTAAGTTAAATTTGGCAAATTATTTTTTAGTACGACAGATGTTTCGACGTTTCGGCGTCAGTATCCAGTGTGTTGTATTTTTCAACACACAGTTAAAATACGTATATAGTATATAGAAAAATAGTAGGGGAATTGAAAGGGTAAGGGCTGAGGGTGAAGAGATGGGAGGTCAGATTGGCTGGGAGATAATAATGATATTTTATTTTAGTACCCTTCAAATCACCGCTAAGGTGTGTGGCAGAGGGTGAATAACTACCAGACTAATTTTGACCCAAATATGACCATACGGCGGTCGGACAATGTTATTCTGATCCCTTATTGTTCGTAGAAAAAAAGCCATCTTAAATCTATCTGTTCTTAGGAGTTAACTCGGGATGACACGAAGAAAGAAGGAAGAAGTAGCTATCAAGTAGGTGATGACGGTTGTATAACGTTTATATTGTCTTTATGAAAGTCATATGATATTCGGATATGGTGAGTGGATTAAGTGGATTACGAGGTGAGAGGCAACAGACGTTAGCAAAGGTGAATGTTTGTGGAATACATGCAAATTTACCATGGGATGGGAGATTTTTCCTATGAAGCGTTATCTCCATTCCCTCTGTTTTGTACAGTTTTTTGTTGAAATTTTGTAAATTGTATTGTTGGCGTGGCAATTTGAGTTGAGCTTGGGTTTATAAAAATGCATCACGGAATGAGAATAAGGTTGTTTGAGGGTTAAGGTACATTTGTGCTCCTTAATATAAATGCAAAATTTTCATCCGTTCCTTCCACAATACGTCTCGGGTCTACGTGGTGTCGCTGTGTTGCGCAAGGATCGGAAGAAATAAAAGATCGTGCGAATACCATATTTCTTTCATACATACCACAGCATAAGCACTATACTACCGTCATCACCTACTTTGTAACTACCTCCTACTGCCTTTTTGGTATCACCACCGGTTAACACCTACCTTGTAACTATTGTCTCCCAGCAATCTATCTATATACCAATCTGGCTATATCTCTTCACCCTCAGCCCTTACCCCTTCAATTCCCCTATTATTTTTGTATATATACGTATTTTTTAGCTATGCGTTGTAAAATAAAACACTTTGGGATGCTTACGCTGAAACGCCGACGCTTTAGCGTATTAAATAACTATAAAAAAATAAATCGTCAAATTTTACTCAACAATTTTCCTTTTATCTATCAGAGAAAGATAGAATTTCACAAGTTAATGATTCTGCAGCCAGTTTTGAATTATTTCAATTGATAGCTACGATAGCAATTATTATACCATCGTAGTTGTGTGACGCAGTTTATTTAAAGAGGTTGATGTTTCTTAAATTCATAATATAATCAGAGATTTCAAGAAACTGCGGGAGATGCCGCAACAGTAACTTTTAACGGAGTCATCCGCTAACATGCATTTCAATGCAACAATTTCAGAGCGTAAAAATCATTCGCCTAATCCCGGCCAAGGCGAATGATTTTTACGCTCTGAAATTGTTACAATAATCAGAAATATTACTCCTAACTATAATTCCAGAATTCATTGTTAAAAGCTGACAAATATTGGTTATGGATTCGGGTATTTTAAAACGCTGAACTGGGTAGAGACGGAGTCTAAGATTGGGGAAATGAAAAAGAGAGAGGGCACGATCTCCGTAACTTACGCGCACTTCATGGATAAGGAAAATGGAGGTCACCAGAGCGAGCGGGGATCACATTGCGTGTGTATGCGTGCACGCGTGTGTCTGTGGGTGAAAGGAAACATAAGCGGAGAGATGCGTTTAGTGAGAGCGTGTGGAATACGCGGAGGAGAGAGAGAGGGAAGCGGGGGGGTATTAAAGTGGCAAGCGAGGGGAGGAGACGTGGAAGATAGATGCGAGGGGTAGATACAGATGGAATAAAGGGAAATAAGGGGGAACAAGGGTAGACGTAAGGGGATTATGATGTCGGGGCACGGAGGGCGGGGAGGGAGAGGGGGATGAGGGAGTGGGGGGTGAGGGGTGGGGAGTGAGGGGTGGGGAGTGAGGGGTGGGGAGTGAGGGGTGAGCGGATTTGGGGGGGGAGGATTTAGGAGGAGATAAGTGAGCCTCTGTCGGAATTATAGCCAGGGGGGTGAGCCGGGTGGGGGAGTGAGTTGGGACGGGGGGAGGTAGGCCAAGCATCGTGGCGGAAGGTGGCGTGGGAGTGCTAAGGGTGGCATATTGAGATGGTTGTGGGGGTGGGCGACCTCTTGAGGGAGGAGGAAGGGTATACGGGGGGAGGAGAGAGTGGGAAAGAGAGGATGAGGAAGTGACGTCGGTAAGGTGCGATGGGGTGCTTGACGGGTGGGGGGGGGGAAGCTTAGGAGATTTTGGGGGTGTCTTGACGGGGGGGAGGAGTGCGGAGAGGGGCTAAAATGGAGACCAAGATGAGGGGAGGAGGGTGGTGTTACGTGAGGGCGGAGAGCATTACAGCCGAGGAAGTGCGAAGGGAATGTGAGGGAGAGGTCGGGGGCGGAGGACTGGAGGAGACTGGGGAAGTTGTAAATGGAAGGGTTAGAGAATGGCTGAAACATCAGGGTAGTAAGTGGAAGAGTTGATATTATAGGGCTGGGAGGTAAAGATCGCATGGGGGGAAGTCAACGGCGGGGGTCGAAAGGATTCTTGTGGCACGCCAGGGGGAGATGGCGAGGGGGAGATACCGAGTATAGGGGTGGAATGAGGAGAGAAGGGACGTAGAGGGCAAAAGGAAGGAGGACGACAGGAAGGAAGAGTGAAAGGGTGGATAGGTGAGAACGCACATTGTCCAGGCAAGTTTCGGTTTTAGACGGGGAAAACTGCTGTCTGCACCGGAGTGGCGGTTCGCGGGGAAGGTTTGTATGGGGTTAGTGGGGCGGGGGCGCTGATGAAATGGCGGCGAGAGGGACGGAGAGACAGAGAGTTGAAGAGAAGGACGCAAGAGTTAGGAATATTGACTAAGGTTGGAAAGTTGCAAAAGGTCTCCGAGGTGAAGGGTGATTTGGGGTGAAGGGGGTAAGGTGGAAGGGATTACAAGGACGCGCGGAATAAAGAAAATGAAAATTGTCGGAATGGGTGTGGGAAAATGAGGGTTTGGGCTTAACACGCAGGAAATGACGTCTATGGAAAAGGATACACGCGAAATAGGAGGGAGAGTGGCACATTTGAAAAAAAAAATTAGACTTTCATACCTATTTTGTGCGCTACACGTTTCATGGAATTTAACTCTTAAAAAACTGAATGATATTTTGAATCTTTTTAAACCATTCTTTTACACTTAAAGTTGATACTTTGTTTTGTTAAAAGAAAATAAATAGGATTTTATTAAAAAGCGTTTCTGATGGATTGATTCTTTGATTGTGCATTCAATGAGGTAAATATTTACCTTTTAATTGTGAGAAAATATAATTATTTCACATAAATAATCGGATAACTGGTATACAAGATTCTGCTGACATTAATTTTATAATGTAACTCCTTATATTGAAAACGTGTGCGGGTAAAATATTACGTCTATGCTTTTCTATTAACTCTTCATCCTAGTAATGATATTGCTATCAACAGTCCTCGTTAATTGTAGATTATATTTTCACATAAAATAATGGACTTCAAATGAAATAATGATACTATATATCTTCTGGTTACTTATAACTTTCCACAATATTTTACTTGGTAAATTCACTGTTTTGTTCGTCCATTCACTACAGAGTATCTGGATATAAGATCCTAATTCTCACTGGATCAGTATAGTTCCTTGAGAGGAAAGGAAGACTTCGAAGTGCAGAAGCAGAATGAATAAAATAAGGATGAAATTTTCTTAGTTGACCGAATTAATCCGTTAACTTGTCGATGGACTTGAAACTCTTCACTATCCCTCAGAATTATCTTTTGTAATGCGAAATATAGTCACATGATATTAAAATTACTCAAAATTTACATAATTGATACTTCTACTGAAATTATGCTTAGACGTTTTTCGATGCATAATGAAAATGACAAGTGAAATGGAAGGCCAAATGTAACGTAGGAATGAGAAACCTCGTGAGTGTTTTAAAACGAACTACCTGTGAGCAGTCACGTAACTTTCGAAGTGCAAAGGATACACCTACGTAATGTGGAAAGTTCTAAGTCAAGTTAAGAAGTAATAATTACGGGGTGATGCACTTACCACTCGCATCTCGAGGTGGCAAAGTTTTGGACGAAATCGTGCCTTCTTCCTCTCTCGCTCAAGCTCCCCCAGTTAATAACTGGGGAAGAAAATGATAATGGCTGGCGATGATGGCAGCAATGGTGAAATTGGGATCATCTCGTCGGCGTGGCAGATGAAGAAAAACCAACGCACATTAGTCTCCCCGATGTGTTGAATTTAACTGGAAATGCTGGCGTTTTCTTCAAGCTTGATCTGTGAAATGAAATTGAGCCATAATTAGGTGCAAAGACTGTAAAATTGACATGCAAGCACAATGATATGTATGTTCCCCTAACATTAATAAATATTTTGATAGAGGAGAAAATTAAATTGAAACATAAAATTCTTACGGCTTCAAATATGAAAAAGTGTATTTTTGCCGAAGACGGGCCTAAAAACTTCACAACAATTATTACAGTATTATGAGAGCAGCGATAAATTATCTGCATCAGGTTAATGATTATAGAGATGTATACCTCTGCTAGAAGATTATTAACTAGCATACTGGGGTTAGATTTATAGAGGTTACAATTCGATATTAAGATTTATATATGCTCCTTTTGAGAGAAAATTAGATTTTGTGGGTTTCTAAAATCAGCATGATTAGCCTGGTGTGCATTAAACCCGTTCAGCTGACCGAAGGTCACAGTTCAGGGGCTTTCCTCCGGCAATTACCTCCTTTCTGGTGGTTAGATCCGCATGACAGTTAATGGAAAGCTATGGATAAATATAAATACGGTCTTTCCGTTGTTTTAAACTCAACTTTGTGGAAGTTCATGTTCATTAAATTAAGAAACACAATGTATACATCCACTGGTCTTTATTATCGTACAACTAGTTTCAAACCTTACCCGTCATCATCAGGTAGTACCTATGGAAGCGTTGAAACTAAGCGTTGAAGCGTACCCTAAGCGTTGAAACTAGTTGCACAAAAATAAAGAACAGTGGATGTATACATTGTGTTCTTAATAAAATAAATATTAAATACGGTCTTCTTAGAAATTCCGGAAGGCAAACAGATATATTATATCTGTTATGCTAATGTAAGTATATCTCAACATATGAGGTAGAGATGAGAACAAAAGCGACTACGCAAATGGAAGTTACAAGATGTTTCAAGAGAAGAACGTGACCACAAGAAAGAGCGTTTGTACGGAGTCGGGATTTCATTACTGAGTAGCGACTGCGGATGGACAGGAAAAATATTAAGGCTGGAAATTTCTTGAGGAGGGTGATGAACGTAGATTACAGATAAGCTAGAAGTGGGGAAGGGGGGATTTCTAAAGTGAGTTGGATGGAAGCAAACGTAGTGATATGTTGGGAGGATCCCGGCATTTTGGGTGAAATAGTCAGCCTTTGTTGAATTTGATAGAAGAGAGGATGGTTGTTGAAGTGGGAACAAGATGACTAAAAGTGGTAGTTTGGACCAGTTAATATGTTTTAGAAAAATTTAGTAGTCGATAAGAATATGGGTTAGTTTGATTTGTCAAACACAAATTTGATATTTCATCCTCTTAGATAATTCATTGATTATCTAAGTGGATCGAGTAATATTACTCCAATGGCTGCAAAAGCCACTTTTATTATCACTCTCTACTCAGTTATATTATTATTATTGGTAATTAATCTTAAGTAAATAACTCATAATCTGCCACTCAAGCAGAGTGTTGCATATAAAAATTAGGACAAACATGGTGCAAACCCTTTCTTTTTTTTTTACTCTTGCTTATAACTCGGTAGAGGGAATCCGCAGGATCATAAACCCATGGACGGTAATTGACTGCCTAACGTCACCGTTAATAAACAAAAAAGAAACGAAATTGCAAGCCTCTCTTAACCTGCTCCCCTACGCAAAACAGCAGAATTGATGTGGTAGGTAAAAACTTGAACGTGAACTTCGCTGGGAATTGGTGGCCTCCCTGGGAGTCATCTACGTGTGTGCGCCGCCTATATATCTACTTCGGAGGGGAAAAGGAGGGCATGGAGGATGTGTGTGTGTGTGTGTGTTGGAGAGTGTAGAGAGTCGATAAGTTGGTTGCCGGCAAGCGGCTGGCGTATGCAGCCTTTGCTATTTGGTGCCAGGTCAAATGGCTTCAAGACCTTAATTGCGCCCCTGATCCTTGCCGCAATACGAACCCATCATACTATTAAATCATTCTCCATGCTTTAGGTCCATAAAAAATAACAGAAAGGCCCGGATAAATAAAACGAGATATAACATTATTTAATCTATTTAATAAACGACGAGTCCCAGAAAATAACTACTTCTCTAAAGAAATTTCCTGAGTATGTTAAAATATAATAAGAGTATTGAATTAATTATTCAAAATCCATTAAAAAGTAAACATATTTGCAACGATACGTCAAGGTTACCCCATTAGAAAAGATCTGAATTGATCTTACCCTTATTTAAATGGCATGCTAAAACATACAAACGTGTCACGATATCATGACATACGACGTCAGCAACTAAGTGAACTACTAGAAAAATATATTAAAATATTAATTGGTCTATTTCGGATTTTTAAAAATTTTCTAAGTATCAAATTGAGCTATTATAAATACAACACTGCACCAAAAAAAGAATAACAATTCACAAAAATATTTATAAATTTGCAGAAGTAACATTTTGTGAGAGAAACATAATTCATAACGGACAACATTTAGACAACAAATCAATTAAAGTCAATTAAATTTATTAGAGTCATTGAAAAATCAGTATTGGTGGTGAAATCTTGTATGAATTTAAACGAGAGAATATCCTAATCTACGGAATTTTAATCCAAAAAAAAAAATACTATATTAGGTTAGAGCCCAGAATGCAAAGTATTTAGATCCATGACTAATCGTGAAAGCGCATTAAGGCAATTAATAAATTAATCGATTAAGGTAAAATTCGTAATATTTTGAACAAATATACTTAATTCAAGTTTTTGTGGCCTCTTCAATGAATGAGAATTTTCTGATAGCATGTTGATTCGTTTCAGGCCGTGAGAATGCTCCATTTGCTGACTATATATATATATATATATATATATATATATATATATATATATATATATATATAGCGGGTCGCGGTGGTCTAGTGGGTAGAGCGTTGGACTACTGACCGGAGGGTCCCGGGTTCGATTCCCCGGCAAGGCACTTTGGGCACCTGCAGCTCCACCCAAGCTAGTTGATTTTTCGGGTACCAGGTCTTCCTGGGAAACAATAACCGGCACAGGGAAAGGAACTGGCCCCCCTACCCTGATGTGTGAATATTCACACGCCGTCGGGCTTGGTACATGGGTGAGCTATACCATCACCTACTAAACCGACCTTCGGGTTGATTACTGTGTTTATGGTTTAATTATATATATATATATATATTAGTATAATAATATATATTAGTATAATAATATATATAAGTAGGTAATCTACCGGTTAAGGTAGGTTTTTGGATGGACACAACCATCAAATAAACATTTTGTAACTTCAAACAAAACCCAATCCAGCAACCTAATCTACATCAGGCCCCTCTTCATCTATGTGTACTTCTTTCCTCCTTTCATCCCGTTCAACATCCCTATCCTGTTCCTGCCCTTTCCTCGCTTGCCCAACATTCTCCCCTCTATTACCTTCTTCAACATTCCACTACCGCTCAATACGCCTTTCATCCATTTTTCCTGCCTCCATAGGATTTCTCTCAACAAACCCCTCTCCTCACCCACCATCTCCAGTGCTTCCTCATTTGTTTTCCTTTCGGTCCATTTCACCTTCTCCATTGTTCTCCACACCCACATTTCAAAAGCCTCCATTCTACGTGTATCCTCCTGCTTCAGCGCACACGTTTCCGCGCCATATATAAATACGCTCCATATCAGAGTTTTAACGAGTCTTTTCATAACCTCCCTACTCAACGCCCCCGTCATTAACTCCCTCCTCCTTGAGAAAGCCTCCTTACCTACGGCAATTCTTCTCCTTACGTCCCTACCACTTTGACCGTATTGGTCCAAAACACTTCCGAGATATATAAACTGTTCTACCTGCTCTATTTTTCCCCGCCTATTTTAATATTTAGCTTAGCCTTTTTATTTCTGGAAAATCGCATAACCTTTGTTTTATTAATATTGATTCTCATCCCATATTTATCGCACTGAACCTCAAATTCACTCTGCAATGCTTGCAACCCCTTGGCTGACTGAGCAACTAATGCTTGGTCATCAGCGAAAGTAATCATTTGCCTTACTCTCTATCCTTTTGTTGAGGATCCTGAGAATAACTTTAGCTGCGTGGGATATCAAACTTATTGTTCTGTAATCCTCACATGATGTAGCCTTTGGCTTTTTTGGAATAGGAACTAACACTGATTACATAAAATCTTCCGGCCAGATTCCTTCCTCATTGATGTCACAAATCAGTCCATATAGGGCCTTCTTCCCACATTTTCCTAGTATATATATAGATGATTTCTTCGAAGTAACACGGAAGTGTTGAATAAAAAACTTAGACAGCAACACACAGCACGAGAACATATATATATAAACACACAAACACAATGATACAAAATATTCAACGCACAGAAAAATAAAGGAAGTACACTCACAATATGTATTGACGCTTCGACGGCCCCGCCGTCGTCATCAGAATGGCGTTGTCGGAGAAGAGCGGAGAGGACATTTGCCGGAGAAGGGTGAGGATGGGGAGAGGTAAGGGACCAACAGGAACCAAACAAGGTGGGGGAGGGGAAATGTGGGCCTAATTGGATGAAATCAATGAGCTTGGTTCATCCCGGGGGTTTTAAAAGACTGGAGCACCCAGATATGTGCCATCTTGCGGGTTCTCACCTCTATGCTACTGCTACTAGCTCACTATACTACTATATATATAAATATATATATATGTATATATATAGTGGCATATGTATGTATATGCTTGAATATATGTTAAGAGTCTTAAAATAAATCAATGGTAAAAATATACAATCATGAACTGATAAATCTGTTGGATGGTCATGCCTATGCGACAGCAAACTTGCACTGGATTTGACTTAATGGCTAAAATGTCATTGTAAAATTAAAGAATAAGCACGTAATTTAATGATGCACAATTTCGTTACTTCGCTTGCTGAAGGTTAAAGTGAACCTTAACTTCATATTTTATTTTATAATGCTTCCCACTTAACACCTAAATAAGTACTGCTATCACATTTTTTTATCAACTTAAACAGGACAGAGAGTGGTAATTTGAAAGGCCCTAATGAAGGCTGATTCTAAGGCTAAATTAAGAACACCGAAGTGAACTGCCATTAATACTTTGGACTGGGGAGTAACATAGTGAGCCTGGAAGTTTGATTTGATCTCTTTATCTCATAGCCTACGCAAAATTATCATCGAATTCACTGAAACAGTGAGCTATAAAAATTTTATTGTATCCTGTTTACCTTCAGGAAAACAGTGGAAAAGCAAAAGATGACTATGGGATTAACTCAAATGAAGTTTACTCCATCAAAACAAGAAATCGATTTTATTTGCATCATGGGCACACAATTAATCTAATTTGCAACCTTATCATGGGAATTAAATGCTACAGTAATTAATTTACGAGATAAGGTTGCAAAAGAGATTAATTCCAATTTGCAAATCGAACTCTGAAATCTCCAATTACGGTAGAATAAGAAATTAGGACATTAAAAAAACAATTAAAGTATACCAACATGCATACAACACGGGCATGTTTGCACATCACTCTAGCATTACTCTATGGAATGCATTTGAGCTCGGCATCCGCAGCTGCACGAGTATCTTTTGAGAAAGTTTTACTTCCGGCAAAGTGACCTGGTTAGAAGGACTTCCCGGTATAGGGTACTGCCAAGGCTCGCGAGGGCCCACTTCTCCTCAGCGGTCGATTCTTGTTTCATTCAAAGTGAGAAAGAAATGAAGAGTCGCCTCCGGCCGCCAATGTTTATTTCCCCCCCATGATCTCCCGCCACAGGCCTGTTCATCATCCTCCTCTCTCCTCCCCTCGCTTCGGAGCGAACCTCGTCCCCCCGGCCACGTCACCTGCACACCCCCACCCACCGCTAGTATACGTATTTATAAGTGCAGCGCATGTTATGTTGCGACATCCTCGTAACGCGCTGGGGGAGAATTTGGGCGGGGAGGGGAGTGTGGGCCGGAGTGGTGGAGGGTGGGATAGGGCACCGAGAGGACCGTGAGAGGAAGGGCCGGAAATGGCGTGGGGGGTAGGGGAAGGGGCGAATATTGACGCCAGCCGTTACACGGGCGCCACACGCTCACCCATACACACACACCCCTTCCCCCCCGCCCCTAACGGTCTCCGAAAGGCCCTCCCCGCTTCCCAACTTCTCACGGCCAGGAATGATGTGATAGCAAGCCATTCGAGGAACGTTTGCACTCCTCGATGGCGTTATGTTCCGTGTTCCGCGCCACAGTTATCTCCTACACGATAAACTCCTCTGCCGCTAATCCCCACCACATCCTCCCTCCCTCTCTTTCTCCCTGCCCTCCCTCCCCCACAATTGCCAGAGTACCGGCGACTCTCTCGTATTCAGTGTCTCCCGCGGGAGCAAGGAGGTGTGTGTGTGTGTGTTTGTGTGTGGGTGTGGCGTGTTTTCCTACCCTCCAAACCCCTAAGGCACGCGGTGTCCCCTCAGCTTCATCTTCCTCCCACAGTCCTCCGGACCTCACCCCCTCACGGGCTACTTCTCTCCCCTTCAAACGACATCATTGCATTCTAGGGGTCCGATCCGTCCCTTTTCTCTCTCGTGCCCTTTGTCTACGTACGTCCCTTAAATCGCACCAAACGTGATCCCGAGTGCACCCTTCCTCCTCCCTCGGCTTGCATCGCGGCAATAGATTTTGGCCCACCCGTATGAGCTTTTCCGTGGAAAGAGTAGGGGTTCACTAAGTTTTAGTCTTAATAATATACCACTCCCCACTCTCTCGAAAAGAACTAATAGTTTCTCCCCCCGCCACAACAGTTTTTGTTTACGTCTGTGCTCCTCTCATTGCCGTCCACCTGCTACCCCGTCCATTTCCCTTCCCTTACTTGTGTTCTTTCAGTGCCTCCGCGGGGAATCGATTTAATTTCCTCTCTCGCTGAGACTGTCCCCTCTACCAAATTTCCTCTAGAGCAAGGGCTTCATGTATTCAATTATAAAGTGATCCTGATGAGCTTCACGGAGAGATGAAGTGGGAGAAAAAAAAACAAGAGTGAAACGGGAATTGAGTGCAAAGAAAAAAAAAAACCCGCTTTCGAATGATGGATGCAGGCATATCGTATATATTCGCTTAGACACTCTTCGCTCGCATTGCACAAAACAAGTGGGAGTTGTTAGGATACCGTATTTGATATCCTAACGAGGTTTCCCAGGGGATATCAAGGTCGGGGTAGAGAAACATATACGGCGGTGGAGATAGAATCGCGGCTGCATGAAGGACATTCGACGCGGAATCGGATCCAAGAAAAAGAATCAAGAGAAGAGATTATGAAGAAATAGAGAATTCGCAATTTCTGGTGTTCGACCTTGACAGTTGGACGTTAGGCCATGTTTCAATTTCTAACCGAATTTCACGGGCGTGGCACGTGATTGGTAACCTGCGAGACAAATTTTCGGCTCCTAGCTATCAAACCATTTTTTTTGACCTCTTCGGAAACACTTCTCAAGCACGGAAATTCGGCTTTAAAGTTGAAGAGTCCATTTTTTTAAAATTTCTAAACTCATACTAACTAACTGATTTCCAAAAACTCCATACAAACACTATTAGACTATTCGAGCATTTGTCGTAATTTTTGTTCAAGTGAAACTAAAGGTATTATTGATGGTCACAGTGCGTGCCGTAAGCTTCGGAGGTGCTTAGAAAGAGGTGTTAAACATGTTAGGCGGATTAATGGAAGTATGGGCGCTCGTTTATCTGTTTGTAGGGAATGGTGTGCAGTAAATTTGTAATGCCATGTCGGAACATTCAGGTACGACCCTTAAGGTCGACTCTAAAAAAATTTCACGCTTCCTCACTCATGGATATGAATGCACGCACTTGGATATCCTAGTTGCTTTCCAGACAGTTGCATCTATTGGATTATGCTCTAAGCCGTGTTGCGATATATAAGAACAAAATTCAGGCTAAACTTAGGTTTAATTTGGTTTACAACCTTACTAATATTAAAACTTAAAAATAAAATTATTTGTGTGTTTCTTTGGGAACACATCACACCAAGAGTAAGGGCTTATCACTTTTTGTAGCAATAGGGTAAACATACACAAAGTAACGTAGCCTAGGTCCAATTGGATATACTTTTCTGGAAAGTTTCGAGAAAGCAAAAAAAACAATGTTTTTGAAAAATGACGTTTTTTTGTAGTGCAGATGGCAGCATATGTTTCCCTTAGAATTAAGGTTTCAATTAATTCACTTCGATGAGGAGCGATAGTTAAAGTGTTGCATTTTTTCTACAGTTATTTTATAATATAGAAGCAGATAAATATTATATTATGCTATGTGCGGACAGCTGAGCAGACGCTTAATACATTGTTCACAGCTGCTGTAAAACTTGAAAGTCTCGGATCATTTCTTTAAAACTGCTCTATGTTTTCGGTAAACTGCCGATGCAAAAACTGTTGATCAAAAATAAATAGTTAAAATAGTTCTCTTTTGAAGCGAAATGTTTCATTCACCGAGGCCGCCTCAACGTACTTCCGCTGAACGGCAGAGGTGCCGAACCGATGATGACGAAACCTTGCCGCACGTCCTAAACCACTGCTTGAGCCACTCTGCTGCTAGGAAGCGGAGACATGACGAGATCTTGTCGCTCCTACGGGACGCATTGCCTCCCAAGTGGAAGGCCAGGGTTGACCAGAAGGGGGAAGCTGATCACTCCCTCCTGCGACCGGATCTCGTTGTGACTGAGGTGCCTGGCACATAATCGACGTCACTGTCCCATTAGAGAACCGGCTGGAGGCGCAGCCAGGGCTGCCAAACTGGGCAAATACGACGACCTGGCCGCGAGACTTAGTTGCCGCCTCCAGTTCAAGCAGGAGGATCACCTGGGCGCCCTCGTCGTGGGCTTCCTCGGCAGCTGGGACAAGGAGAACGAGCGACTCTTGTCCCGACTACGAATCCACCGGGGTCACGTCGCCTCGCTGAGGAGGAGAATGGTGTCCGCAGCTGTGAAATGATCGCGGAACATCTTTTACGAGCACGTGTCCGGACAAAGACAGTACCGCGACGACTGACAATGGCTATTTATTTGCCTGTATATATATTGCTTATTCATTCTCTACCCTCAAGTCTTCCGGATTGAGGGTGATATGAGGGATTTATTTCTGGCATAACAAGTTGGTTCATTTTAACTATTTTTATGATTAATAAATATTATTAATTTTTTCGAATTATGTATTCATTACGTTCGATTTAGTGCACCTAGTATAATTAAATCGCATTTGTCCAAAGCATCTGCAGAACTGGGTACGCACAGACGATATCGTAATAAAAAAACTGCCCATGTACATGAAAAGGCGTATAAAACTCTTAATAATAATTATAGTTCCATGGATAAATTAATACGACGAAGCCACCAGTACTTCTATGTTGTTGTGGATGCCAAAAATATTCAATTAAATAATTGGATTTAGATTGCTTTGTTGTTATAGGGACTACATGATCAAATGAGATGATACATTGAGTAATAAAAATTAGTTAAAAACAAAATAATATTTGCTTAAAGGAGCTAGAATAATGAAATACATTAGTGAAAAAATGTATCAATTCAAATTTTCTCGCGTTTGGAAAATTAAAGGATTTATTCATTTTGAAAGATAGTTAAGAAAAAGTTATGTGGTTAATCATTTAAACTTTTATTAAACTAGAATGTGACTCGAACATGGCAAGGTCTCCATTGATCAATGGGGGATATCACGACTATTCCTGCAAGAAACCGATAATTATGAAAGTTGTGCTACGAATTATTAGCACATTTAAGCTTGAATGCAGTCTTACTACATACGTAACTTCCTGATAATATATCAAATGTGCATGAGCCAAATATTCTCGTGCTCATTAATGACTGCATTAGCTATGATGACGTCTTATCGCACCTAAAACCTCTATTATATGGATAACAGTAAGATTGATAAATAGATTAATGAATAAGAATTACTATAAATACTTAAGTTAGAAAATAATAGTAACAATTAATATAATTCATCCTTATCACCTATATATCAAGAACATACTCTTCAAAATGTGCCCTTATATGTTTTTTAAAATGATTGAAGCTTTTAAGCTTCATAAAATAAACATTTACAGTAATATGTCAGTCAATGCATTTGCACAGTTTTAATGGCAATCTATTGTGTAAGCATGTTAAAGATTGAGTTTAAAATGATTTATTCAATTAGAAAATATTTTCACTATAACTAGCATAAACATTTATCAGACATTAATTTTATTCCATCCTGAGCTACGCGCAATGTTTAAGTTTGGCTATACTGGATATTAAAAATCTTCGATTACCTTGTCACTATCGCACGTAATTGCGAAAATCGAACCTCTATTATCGGTTTTCATTCTCAGAAAAGCACCCAGAGAAGACAGCTGTAGAATAATGATTATCAAAAGAAACAGAAATTCTTGCTGTGTGACTCCAATATACTAGAATATTGGGCAAAATTTGCATTCATCAACGTTTTCGATAAAACAGCATCTCATTTTTAGTTTCACGTATACAATGACTTTCATTTTCAATATGCAATTTAGCTAATGGTTTGTAATATGATCTTCTATTCGTGAAACTTTTAAACAGCCACTGTATTTTACGAACTTATCCTCTGGAAATTCGAAGGTAATGCATCCATCAGCTTTTCCTTCAGCACAAATTCTCGTTTTATTGCACGTACGTTTCCATGAACCGAAATTTTCTCTCCGCGTTCAAAATAGCTTAGATTCCTCTAAGGCGTGTCTGTTTAAGACGGGGACACAGCTTCGTCCCAAAACTCCTCCTCACCACCCACTTCTCGAGTGTTCGCTCTGAGACGTATCTCAATCCGATTCAACCAGTCGTCGGGGGCTTAATCCATCTATATACGTCGCTCGCTCGCGACGGTGAGACGTTTTCAATAGGCTACTCTCGTCATTCCTAGGGGGTGCATCTTATTGCTGCTACTTTTTCAATCTCACTCCGTCTCTTTGATAAGAAAGACTTAACTCTTTTTTATTTTTTATTCACTTAGTCTAGAAACTAACCCCACTCGTATTTTCAATACTTAAAGGTTCGATTCATGTAAATAATCCTCTCAACCAATTTTATTTCATTTCTGAATAAAATTGGCAATGGAAAAATTATATTTTAAATTTGTATTGAGGCATTCTATTCATCTACCGGCTGCATTTTCCCGAATGATAAAATAACTGTCCCATTTTACGTTCTCCTAAATTGCAGTATCCCATCATTATTAGTACTACTTTTCAGCTAAGCTAGAAAAACCTTGATCTTTCGAAACCAATTTCAGCTGGAGAATGAAGTTGAACGAAGAAAATATTTATGGCGATCGTAATTAATATTGCAGTGGAATAAACTGTACAATAAATATTAAAGTGGGTAAATGCCCACTTGAACGTTTATTCCTCGCGTTTAGCTAGAGCGGTGGAGTAAAGGAAAATCATCCGTTATGCTCATCGCTGAATGCTTGCGTACAATTATAAAAACTAATCACAGACTAAATACTGAAAATGCTCATTTCGAAAACATATAAAAGGTGAAAAATCATACAAGGTTGCACATTCACTCCGATGTTGAACACTTAGTAAATAATTTAGGAGAAAATCTGGAAAAAAGAATTAGATCAAATCCAGAGAAAATCCGCCAGATTCGTTAAAAATATTTATGATAAGAAGACAAGTGTAACAAACAGGTCTCTTAGGGGGTTTAGGCTTGGGGCCTCCTGAAATACGAAGAGAACAAGCGAGACTTAGACTTTTAGAAAGATTCAGAACCAGCGAGTTTAACGATGACACAAAAGGAATCATAATGGCCCCACAGTACTTAGATAGAACAGACCTCAAAGATAAAATAAGGGAGATAGATTCCAATACAGATAGATTCAAATACACATTCTTTCCCAGAACAATCAGAAATGATAATAGTAAGAAACCGAAGTCCCTCTAGAAATATTAAAAACATTTAAGTTGCAAGTCGGAACAAAATTACAAATTCAAAGATTGTGCATGTGTATAGTATGTTTATTGGTAGTTTGTGTGTATGTATGTGTTTGGGGTGAAAAGTTTCTTGCATGAATGTTTACCAAGTTTGGTTTGTGGACTATAAATTTGTGGCTTCTGAATGCGATTTTTTTCTTTTTAAATTACGGGTGCTGCCCTAACACCCCTCGCCACACGCCCATGCGGCGGCTTGAGGGGTATTGAGTAGATGTAGATGTAATTTCTGAGCTACCCTCTCCGGATAATTGAGTATTTCTGCGTTAACGCAAAAAGAAATGTATTATTTTGGAGATGGAGAGTTCTTGGCAGATGGTCGCCAAAGTTATACTCCGGAGGTAGTTTTGAATATCCACTTTCACTTATTGCACCTAAAATAAAAAACCATGATTCCAAGCATAAGTGACCCAACGGGGAATTTACTGCTGGGTTATCATCAAGTTCTCTATTTTTGTAACCAACACCATTTTAATGTTTTATTTGTAACTGTAAGGAAAAAATGTAATGCAATATATAATGAGATTTGATTGATTCTACTAGGCTTTTAATAATGATTTTTTTCGTTTAATGAACGGTTAAACTAGGTAATTTAATAGATTTTCTGATAGTTATGATGGTAGTTAAGCCAAAGTAATGACTATTTGCGAGTAATAAACATATTATCCAACGTCATGGAGTCTGAAACAATGTAAAATACTGTTTGTCACATTTGTCTGCTTTTCTTCCTAAGCGAATCCTCCCCGCGAGTACCTGTAACATGTAGATAGAAAAACTCGTCAAGCGCGCACATGGCAGTTATGGCAGGTACCACTATCAATTATTTCTTGCAGAACTCATTGCATGTCGTTTAAGATAATCCACGGATACGATCATGCTGCATTACAAATTTGACCTTATAAAAACTATTATAAAATGACACAATATCCAGACACAGAGCAAGAACCCAAATCCTTATCTATGAGTCTGATACCCTTGATACAATACGACGGATTCGCTAGTTGAAGCCTCGAAATCTCTATAGAACTAGCTACTTAAGTGATAATATTAAAGATTATTCGATAAAACAGAAAACATTACATTTACTCCTTTTTGATGACTATTCAATATAAAGATGCGGATGTTGACGTCATATTGGGATCAGAAATTATTGTTTGAAAGAGAAAATCCGGTTTATAAAAAATATATATATATATAATCAAGCAACATGCAACATGAGAACACACAAAAGGAACACTCACACGTTATTTATTGATAATTTCGACGGAGTCGAACTCCGTCTTCCAAGGAAGATTAGTTAGGACTCGGATCTTAGGATATATAGTACCATAAACACAGTAATCAACCCGAAGGTCGGTTTAGTAGGAGATAGTAGAGTTCATCCATATACTAAGCCCAACGGGGTGTGAATATTCACACATCAGAGTAGGGCCATCATCACTGGGGGGCCAGTTCCTTTCCCTGTGCCGTTTATGGTTTCCCAGGGAGATCTGGTACCCGAAAAATTAACTCGCTTGGGTGGAGCTGTAGGTGCTCAGAGTGTCTTGCCCGGGAATCGAACCCGGGACCCTCCGGTCAGTAGTCCAACGCTCTACTCACTGGACCACCGGGACCCACATAAAAAATGCATGTATTTCTTGATTTTTTTATATATCTTTGAAATTGACGCTCTCCGGCGACGCAAAAATACACAAGCACACGGATACAAAATATTCAACACACAAAAACATAAATAAAGGACACTCACAGTATGTATTGACGTTTCGACGGCTCGACCGTCGTCATCAGAAAAATAAATAAATAAATATTTTTATATTATATATGTATATATATATAATTATATTTAGTTTTATAATCCGATTTGATTGAAAAAACTGTACATCAGAAATTGAAATAATATGAGCTCCCAATATACCAAATAATTTCTTTGGAAAGTGGACAAACATAATCATGTTCATGTCAATAAATTTGCTTGCGTTTTGCCGAATTGTGAATGCGAATACGAATATCGTCTTCTATATGTTGCTCTCAACGTCTGCATAATAAATATAAATAAGCTTAAAATAAAAAAATGGATGTTGGTTGCTCGTTTTGTTTACTGATGGAGGAAGGGAGCAAACATTATAGTGTACAATAAAAGAATTTTAAAATTCGGTTTGCGGCGTCATTTTTTTGGCTTGATGCTTTACTCTGTGAAAATCAGATTAAAAATTTAAGAGTTGTGGTTTGCTGACATAAATAGGTTTCTTATCCATAATAAACAAGTTTGCGGCTTTTGCTAATTAAAATTATATTTTATGTAATGTAATTTGCAACGTTGGAGAGTGAGGTTTAAATAAAAATTTCACAAGCACCTTCTGGTATTTATTCGAAGTTTTAATCAGCTCATGACCCAATTTATTCCTATAAGAGACATTATGTACTTACATTTATTTGTTGAATTTAGCGTAAATAGAAAGACAATTTTTAATATTTTAATATTATTCTGAAAATAACTTAAGCCGCAATTAAATTTATAAAACGTATTTGTAAAATTTATAAGTCATTAGGGATTAAACTCCTTTGCTCACTCTTTTCTGCCAAATTTATAATTAATTTCATTTATTGAGAAAGGAATTTCACCTACAGCGTTATCTTAATATCAATTGCAGCTGTAAGTATCCGTAATTTTAAAATTTAAAATTGTTACATCCTTGATTATAAACATTTATGGGAACTGACATATTTTAACTGTGAAAGTAAGTGAATAATTATTTGGAGTGTTTTTCAGTGCATGTTCCAGAAGTGAATAACATATTTATTATTACCTTCCAAGCCAATTTGGAAAGAAAAGTTGCAATATATGAAATTTAACGTTTGCACTTTATATTAAATATTTTTTAAGAACAATAATATCTCAAGTTAAAAATAATAATTTACTAGTCGGAGAGTTTTAAGCGCCATTCATCAGCAAATTTAGTCATCCTTATAAGATTGGACGTAGGAGGAGTCTTATAATTCGAACTGAAAGTATTTGCTGCCGAATTGCTTCGTTCCTTCTTCAACCAAATTTCAAAGTTGTCGCCTCCATCGCTCGCGGGGGTGGTGAATTAGCGTCTATTAGTCATTTCGTGCAAACCTTCATTTCCCATGCTCTGCTCCGCTCCCTGCTCAAAAATTTATTCCCAGTAATAAGCAGCCATTTGCAAAATTTCTTGCGTCGCTTTTCTTAAAGTTTCTCTCGTTTTGCCCTTAGGAAACAAATTCCCTCCACCGCCACCAATTGCTCAAAATTCCTTCAGAGCCACTCCCCACCCCACCGCCTGTAGATTTTACCTCCCCGAAATTCTCCGCCCCCTTCCCACTACCTTAGTGACTAAAGCCCCTTCTCCTCGTCGTCCGTTAAAATTTTCCCCACGTCATTCCCTCGAATTACATTATTTCCGTTACACATCTCATTTCTGCGCCCAAACCTTATTTCTCTGTCCTATACGCCTGATCTCTGACGTAAAGTTTCTCAGTGCTCTTATAATCTTTCTTTGCTCTTTAGTTGTCAGCGTGCCTTCATCAAGATAATGTACTCTCCTTTAACTTTAAGGGAAAAATGATGCTCGTTTTTCTTTAAAGGGTATAGATAAAAACATTCGAAACACATTAAAAATATCGGAAATTCCGCGTAGTTATTGTTGAGTGAAAAATATGACGAAGGTACCGGTGAGATAAAGAGCTATTTCCAATCCAAAATTATGGCTGATCTTTCTTTCTGTCACAAAAAAATGGTGCACTAAAATAAAGTTTATTTTTGCGATATTTCATATGTCTCTATGCGAAGGGGAGCAGCTTTTAGCCAAAGTAACCATCGGTGTGAAACTCCACCGCTCACTCCCGCATTGCTACTTTCTCGGAGACATTGGGAGCAAAAGAGCAAAACGAGAGTATTACTCATTTCTTGTAGTGCCTGTATCATACTCCACAATGTTGTTATTCCCGCAAGTAACCTTTGGAACACATCTCTTTGCTTGGCATTCCACATTGAGAGCGCTCCCAGGAAATAAAGATTATTTTTGGGAAAATTTAACGAAGGAAAATTGCCATTCAATGTTCAAGAAAGAAAATTTTGTTCTCCATAAAATTACAACTAGTTATATTTAAGTACTTTATGGTTAATTAAATGATTTCCATGGAATTTGCAATCTCGCGTGCCCCTGGCAACTGAGTGTGATCAAAATTTCTTCCTTCTGTCTGAGCGAATACAAATTTCATCTGATTAAGTGGAATGCGGTGCCTATTAAACATATAGTTATATGGGCTTTCTTTGGTGGATTAAACAAAAGAGATAAGAGTCATACTTCCTCCAACGCTGTGAAAATTCGAATTGTGTAAATGGGTTTTTGGTAGTGTGAACATAAACTTTCGCTGGAAGTAGTGGGACACTCTGGGATTCGACTGTATTTAATATTGGAATTAAACCGGAATAGGAACTATTAAAACATAAAAAAATCCTGTATATTTAGAATTTTGAGTTATTTAAGTTATTTGTATAAATTTAATTTCAAACTGTTGTTATAATAATTCATAAAACCATCCATTTCTGCGAAAGATGGAGCAGAATACTTTTTGAGGCACTTGCGAGTGTACTAAGAATTAACGCAGAGGATTTTGAAAGTTGTAAAATTTTAAATAGCTTTTCAGTGCATGAATTCGAACTCGTATAGCCTCTTACCACATGGGTAGCATGAAAATATGTAACATCTAATAAGATAATCACGAATTGTCAAATAACTACGAAGGGAGTTTACGCAAAAGTTAGCTAAACAGCTTTCAGAAGGTCCGTCAGAAGTTTGCCCCTGGTTTTTGGTAATATACTCACTAGTCTACGGACGTACAACGCGCAAAATATGTTTTGCCAAATCAAGGAACACACAAGAGGAATAGCGGTGTATGCATTTCCCATTCGTACTAGATAGCAAATTTTGGCAAAGACACTTCTCAAATATAAACTAATAAACACTTAAGATATGCTCAAATTAATGCCAATCGGCGCATGAGACTGTTAAATTAGCACTAAACACCCTCTTTTCATGCTCATTATCTTAAATAATGTAAATCTTAATATGATAAGTAATGTAAAGTAGTGTTTATATTTCATTCCACTGATAAAAATCTTCGCCCCGCAAAATATCAAGAAAAACAAAAACCTTTTCCGGACTTCTGGCTTGGACTGAAACTCTTAGATGTACTTGTGCCATTAAATATGGTAAAAACTAAATAAATAAGTGAAATACAATACAAATACTTCACAAAATCCATAAAGTAGCGAGAAAATACAAAGGTAACGACAATAGCTACCTTAGAAAATCTATTCAGTGAAAGAACCGGGCCTTATAGTGTAAAAATACGTAAATGAGTAAGTACAAACGAATTGGGATTCAAACGCAAATGACGTCATCACAACGCTACAGTCAAAATAAAGTACGTACATATTGAACTCTCGAAAGCATATGCAAAGAGTCCTTGCAATCGTTTATTTTGTCATACATATTACCTATATAAAATCATTCTCCTAGTATTCACGGTCGATTTTTAATCAGCAATACGTCTCATCGAAAAACCTTTCCCACCGTTGTACTCCTTGATGGAGAAAATAATGCCGAGGAAATAAATCCTCACCAAGTATAAGATGAAACAAAACATACGCTTCCACCCAACGGGCATCATTGCTGTTTTCATACGGTTTCATGGATTTATACTTTTTTTTTTGGAAGACCGAAGTCTCTTGATCTATTGCATGGTTCGGGACTCTGACGCGGGCGACCACAAAATTCCATCCGATCCTCGGACGAATGCGGTATCCGTCACACCAAATCAGCGGTGCACCTGTCTCGAGGGCTTTGCGAGTCCCGGAATGAAAAGGAGGAAAAATACCGGCGGAAGGCTATCCGTGGGAAAAGTATTCCATTTCAGATTCCATTCTTCTCATCTTCACCCCACCCGTCAAAATCCTCTACCTTCAAGCCATGCCGCAGGCGACTGTGGGTTGGAGAAGAGAGAGGGCAGCACTAGTGAAGATTGGTGTGCTAGGCATGTGGGGACGAAGGGGAAGGGAAGTTCACCGTGATGGACGGAGGAGGTTGGGGAGGGAGAGAAGGATAAAGGGAATGGAAGGACGGAGAGTGGATGTTAGGAGAAGGTCGGCAGGGACCATGTTTCACCGATTGGAATGAGCAAGAAAAATGAACCAAGTTGACTGGGTGGGGTGTGTTTGACAACGTCATAACGTAGTGAGATCGACTGAACGGGATGCCTTCTTGGGGGAATGGATTAAGGGATCGATGGATTGATGTTTATCCATGGCTTCGAAAGTCATTTGTGATCAGTCTTAAGATCATAAATCATTTGTTGCAGACTGGAGACTAATTAGAAATTGATTATAAGACGAATGATGAGTCACTAAAATGTAAATAAGAAAATGAATTTAGTACATTAATGTCAAAACCTCAGGGTATACATCGGGTCGAATGGATGGCTTAGCAAATGGATCTGATATCGAAAACTTAAACAAGCGAACTCTATTTCTATCAGGAATGAGCAGATGGAATTTACGCTTTGAGAAGAAGGTAGATAGAGTTTCAGTAGATTCCTAAAATATTACGCCAACCCAACTTGATTGAAACGACGGAAAATTTCTTGATAATCCTCAAATCTCTTCATTTAAAATTAAAAATATCTCTCGGTGAAAATGAGATGCTTAAAAATTAATAATTCCCAGCAAACGTAGTTATACTCACACATGTATACAGTGGTATTCAATTATTCTGATACACAGGGCCTCAGTACCTCTCAAACCAGTAAAATCTATATAGCATTTCATCTCCTAGACATATTTTCTCTTATCATTTATAATTTTTGACAGATAAAAAATTAATATATAGGTGTTTAATATGTTGGAAGGTAGAGAGAAAAAAATCTAAAAGTAAGTTTGATTTAGTTACTCAGCAGAGCGATCTATATAGGTGATATCTACAGTTAAAATTAACTATAGGAGAAATCTCCAACGACGGACGTAGGACATTTTCGAAGAAGGTTATTGGTTGCCTACTGCCAATTTGCCGCTAGAAATACGTAAATAGTCCTGCGTTCTGTCGCATCAGATAAAAGGTTATATATTTCCCCATACGGATAAAAAAATCCAATCTCACATAATATTGTTAAAAATCGTCAAGGATTCCTCAAGGTCCACCGATTTCCCATTCCGTTCTTTGTCTCCATTCCGCGAAACGGATCTTTTTTAAGGGCTGATTCCACGAAGAGTTTAAATAATTTCATTTCTACTCGACATTTGCGGCTGAGGTCGCCTCAAACCGTCTGCGTGGTGAAGAAAACCCTTGGGCGTACATTTTTCTCTTCCTCCCACGAGTTTCATTTTTCAATTCTCAAAAAGGAGACCCACTCTATCATCTTCCCGGCTAAGTTCTCAGGATTCAACCTTTTTCGGGAGGAGAAAATGCAGAGAGAGCATTATTCCATTGGAGGCTCACTGCTCAGGCTCACAATCTAATCATGGTTCACGTATTGGGTGGCAACGTCACAAGACAATTCATTTTCTGAATACAGGTATAACCACCCACCAACCCCTTACGAAAAAGTGGATATGGAGGAATGAAGCGAGGCGACCGATTGTGGATTGAATAAATAACCCCAAGTTCAGAGGAATAGCGATGGAAGATAGGAATAAGAGAACATGAAGGGACGACGTAGACGAAAGGAGGAAATAGAAGAAGAGATGGGTGTGGGTAAAAACGTATAAGGCGAAAATAAGAGAATAGTATGAGGGGTGGTAAGAGATAGGTGACAGTGGGTGTACAGTGTCTGTGGACGTCCATCTCGGGGTGGGCTAACAAGTGAGCAGGGGAATAATGGGATATGGACAGGGATACAGAGTTTAGCTCGGAGGAAGGGAAGATATGCCAGAAGGGGAGGGGGAGTGGATAGTAGGCGGGTTGAATGGATGAGGGAGGGGTGCGAAATAGGTTTAGTGGAGTATAGAGCGTCAAAGGCTATTACCGTTATCACGCCACTCGGTCCCGCCTTAAAAGAAATACCACTGAAGACGTTGGAATTGCTGCAGCTTCTCCTTCTTAAGATCCACCCCTTCCCTTCTCGCTCCCTCGCCTCCCCTCCCTTTAAGGGACGCGGTACTTCGACCCGACCCTTCCAACATCTTATTTTTTTTATTTGAACCCTGTATCCACAGACCGCCTCCCATTTTACCCCTTTCCCCCATTTGTACTTATCTTTCCCTCCTTCCTCTTTTCGGCAACCGAAACTCCCTTTTCCCCCAGCGGTGGTCTCTCTACGAACCCCTCCTCTTATTCCCCTTCTCCTCTTCCTTACCCCGCTCCGCCACACTCCTTCCCCTCCGTATTTCTCCCTCCCGTCCGCAGAGTCGGTGGTTTAATCGCCGTCATAACGATTTTCCGATATGGCGGAGTCAGGTCGGAATCTCAAATGAACACACAAGCGCACATATACACACAACAAATCCACATCCACACACACAACCACACACCCACATGCCCTCACGCTTGCACACGTTGAAATGTGCATGGTTGTGTGTGTGTGTTTGTAAGGAGAAGGCCGTCGTCGATTCGGAGCAAGCGCAAGCGATACGGCACGGTATTAAGCTATTAAGCCGGTGCTATGAAGAAGGCGGATGGTGGAAAGGTAATTTCTTGGGGGATGGTTGAGATAGGGGAGGAGGGATTGGATAGTTGGGGGCGGACGTGGGGGAACGATTTGGTGGAAGGAGCGAGAAAGGGAAGAGTGAGGGGAAGAGAGAGAAATAAAGATTAAGAAGGAGGCGGCGAGAGAATGAGTTCCGAGGCGCAATTGCGAAAAATATATTAAACGCAATCTCACTCCCAGTTTTAAATAAAAATAAATTGCTTAGATAAGTATCCTCACCCGCACGTGTGTTTCGGGGAAAAGTTTCCTCGGTCTTAAAAAAAAAAAATTATCATATTATTTTTAATAACCTTCCCGTCTCGCTCCCGTTCGGAATAAGCGTGTGTGGGAATAATACTAACCGGAATGAAGAGCTCTATATTTCAGATTTAATTTTTCTGGAGCCCCGCGTACAGCTTGATAGGGACGCGAAAATCATTGAAGATACGGCAGGGAAATGGAGGCAGATATTTTTTTTCGTGTCGATAATAATTTGAATCCGTTCCAAACCGGAATATGGGTTAAAGGGGTATAAAAGAACGGGCATAACGGTCAGCGTTTCTAAACGGTGTTGAGGTTGGTGGGAGAATACTAATTTTCTTCGACGAAGGAGTCTGAAAAGTTTGGTAATGGCGGCACTGTCCAACCATGATTTTTTTCCTGGGTATAAAAGTTTTCCATGAGTATCAATGTTTTAAAAAAAAAAAAGGAATTTCCAATTGTTCGAAGCCAGTCTTTATCGACACTGTTTCATGAGGTCTGTTCGAAAGTTGAAAGTTTTCAAACTTATTTATTATAAAAAAAATACTTCACTAACAAATCATTTATCAGGATCCCCTTCAAAGGAGTTTCTCTCCCAAATCGGTGTTTCACTTTTTGAAACAGTCTTGGAAGGTTTCTTCCGGAATGCTCATAAGCACTCTTCCGTC
Organism: Hetaerina titia; assembly: GCA_037158775.1. Classification (NCBI taxonomy): domain Eukaryota; kingdom Metazoa; phylum Arthropoda; class Insecta; order Odonata; family Calopterygidae; genus Hetaerina; species Hetaerina titia. The sequence goes on from CM073769.1 coordinate 63,923,298, forward strand.
GCTTTTTTTCCCCATCTCTGGAATGGTGGCAAATCTTGTTCCTTTGAGCGGGTTTATAGTTAGGTGGAACTAGGAAAAAGTCATATAGGGTTGGTCTGGTGAGTAGGGTCCGGTGGAAAAGCACAGCGGTCTTGATTTTGGCTAAAATTTCACGAGTTCTGAGAGACGAATAGCCAGCGCAGTGGTGAAAAACCACTCGCCGCTACTCCAAATTTCGGCTCGTTATTCGCCTGATTCTCTTTCTTAGGCGTTAAATAACTCCCAGATAGTACTTCG
>CM073769.1:63923673-64038673 GCA_037158775.1 Hetaerina titia
GGTATTTGTGATGTACAGCCCCCTTTGCATCGAAAAAACAGTGCAACATCACCTTGATATTCGAGCGAATTGGAGGTGGGGAGATATTTCATTGATACATTGCGAATGTTGCTCTTTTATTTTAAAGACATATCCATCAACCTATACCTCATCACCTGTTATGATCCTACACAAGAAGGTTGCATTCTCTTCAGCTGCATCAAATATTTCCTGGCAGACTTGAACTCTATGTTATTTCTGGTCTGCTGTCACCAGACAAAGCAGAATTTTGGCGGCGACTCGATGTATCCATGATTTTCCGTCAGGATTTCATACCAATGACCAATCGTGATACTACACTCTTCGGCAATGCCACTGACAGTTAGACGTCGATTTGCACGAACGAGATCGTTCACTTTCTCGATGTGGGACGTTCATGGCCTTCTGGAACGCTCGTCGTCTTTCACTTATTGCCGCCCCTATTTGTACTGACTAAACCACTCATAAGTTGCGGTACGCTTTATAGCATCCTCACCTAAAGTCTTTGCGAACAACTCAAAAGTTTCCTTGCAGGATTATCTGAGCTTCATGCAGAATTTCACTTCATTTCCGCAGATTCGATTTTTCGCCGCACCCCAAGAACACCCTTTCACATAAACGGCCGTAACTAATCAACAAAACAAGATATCCCAAAATCGGTTAAAAGCAGTTATTTTTTTAAGTTTTTGCAAACATAATGCGTTCAAACGGACTGAGAAATAAACAACTGGAGGCGCGCTATTCAAAAAGGTTCGGGAACCGTTTGAACAGATGTCGTAGTTACGATATCTTTTGCAAAAACTGTATATGATTCACTTGAATGCCTTGCGTTCCAGTTACAACGAACATGTAAATGCACTGAGTTTGAGGCTTATCGTAGGTAATATGACTGATTTTGTTTCCCGTGAAGTAAAGGTACACTGATTTATTAGAACTTCTGATCTCAAAATTCATTTGCCTTTTCAAGGTTGTTCAAAAGGAAAATCTCATATTTTTCGGACCAATATTTTAGAAAGAACCAAGTAGAAATTTACGACGGGAATGTTTTCATTGGGTGCTTAAGTGAAGTGTTAACTGTTACTGTTATCACTAGTATGAATAATATTTGTAAAATTGTATTTTAAGATTGGCGAGAATCTGAATGGAAAATATCAGAACTTCAAATTATTTGAAGAGGTTTTCTTGATTTATATAGTATTCTCAGACTATTAGCAACGTTCAGAAAGGTATATTTTTGAAGTGAAAAAATACATTTCAGCAATTCTGTTGTTTTTATCTCGAAAACATAGGAATGACCAACAACTGAATAGTTTGAAAACAATTATATTCCTTTAATGTACTTAGTAATTGGTGATAATGCTGTTTAATCATTTAGATGCGTAGCAATACACACTAAAAGAATTCAATGAAGACCAAATGTGTTTTATTTTAATAATATGTTTGTTTAATAAATGGGCTGTTGATTATTTGTAATAGTAGCCGTGGATACGTGATGGAAGTGAATTCGATATGTACTTCGTGTTCAACAAGGAAAGAAATATGTGACACTTGAATGCCTTCATTGGCTCGTAAAAATCTAAGCCCAGTATCAAGGCAGAGCCAATTTATTTATTTTTTTTAAGAACTGGGTTTACTTATCACTTTGGGCGGAAGGAGGAGAGTAAGGATTTATTCGGCTGGTCGAATCTAAACCCAATTCCCCTCGCGGATTAAAAACCATTAAAAGTAAAGAAAGCCGAGACAAAGCGGAGACCAAAGCGAGAGGGAACGAACGTTCGCTGCCGCTTTCCCCCATCCCCTTTATTTTGATTTCCTCGGAGTGGAAAAACACTCATTTTTACGGGCCTTTACGACCAATCTCTCCGGTGCTCTCAATCCCGCAGCTGTAAACTGCATCGAGACCTCCTCTTCCCTTTCCCTAGAACTCAGCCGTCCCTACCACCCATTCTTTGGGGAAGAATTCTGTGCCCACACCCCTCTCTCACCTCCCCCTCCTATCTCGCTCTGTCCTAGTGTAAAGTGTGTGCATGGGCGTAAGACGGCAAGCAAAGTACTGCGGCAAATGGGAATTCATTGTCCACAGCTCCTTTTCCCGCAATAAAGATATGAAGAGGGTTTTCAAGTACGAGTCGGAGGGGTGGAGATGGACGGAGGGGGAGAGACCAGGGAGGAGCGAGGGAGGGTGAGTGTGGCGAGCGGTGTTGGCGCTGTTCGTGGGCGGGAGGGTAAGGGAGATGAAGGAGGGAGGCAGGGCGGGAAGGAGTTTCCAGGAAACCGGACGCTAGAGAAGACATTATCGTGTGCCAACTTCACTGGCTGGGTTTTAAAGCGAACAAAACGCCATGCTAATGAATCCTTGGCTATATGGAGGATAAGAGCGCAGGGTTAAGAGGGCATGGGAAGGGGTTCCGGGGGAAGGTAACGGTGCGACGGTGTCGTAGAGAAAGAGAGAAGGCGGAGAAGAAGGCTTTAATTTCAATGCCGTACGGAGATAATCCAAGGTAATGCTAAAGGCCTCATTTTAACGGACCCGGAGTGAGCTAGAAGGCGAAAAAGAGAGAGAGAGGTAGGGTAGCGGATGGATGGGAGGGTTGGATGGAGGTAGGTGAATAGTGTGGGGTGGGTGGGTTGTGGAGGTGAGAGAGGACCGGAAGAAATGTAGGATAAGGCATGGTGTAGAGAATAACGTTAAATCGCCGCCATTTCCCATTCCCGATACCATGTCTCTCTCCGAGCACCGTCGTCGCCCTTTGAGCCAGTATCTCCGCTTCCATCTCCGAAGAAAAGGATAAAGAATCCGGCTCGTTTATTTGTGCATCCGTTCCACGAGAGGAGAGAGAGAGCATGGTCCACCGCGAGCGAGTATACCACATCCGATCCGTCGCCGTGGGTACGGGAGAGAGGCTGGGAGGAAGAATTAAAAAAAAACCAAAAATAAAGACCGTGGACCAAACCTCCCCAAGCCATCACTCCTTTCGCCTCACTACGCTTCTCCGTTCATGTCCCATTCCATTTTTTTACTACCGATACACTCCTCCCACCGCTTCATCTTTTACTATGATTATTTCCATTTTCCTCGCGAATATCCTTTATTTTGTTTCCTTCTGCGGGAGTTTCGGAGAGGGTGAGGGAGGAGAAACGGGATTCTGAGGGAGGGAGGAGAGCGAGAGGGGAAGAAGATGCGCACGAAGATCTAGATTTCGCGTGAGTATCCGAAACCTCCGGCTGTATATGCACATTTCCCTCAACTTTCTATTCCTTCACCGAAGGGATAGTCCCTCCCTCCTCGTTCCTCTGGGCAAATATGGCGCTCCGCCACATGCCCCCTCTTCTCCTCATTCCGCCCCGCGACTCTTTTTTTTTTCCTTCCCCCGATTTCACCGCGCACTAAGGCGGGAAGCGGAGATTTTCAATCTGCTTTGGCTGAGGAGTCTTGGTTGGGGGGCTGAGGAGAGGAGGGGGACGCCGAGAGGGAGGGTAGGGTATTGGGAAAGGTAGGTTAGGTTGGGGTGGGAGGGAGGGAGAGGATTTCAGACTCCCTCCACCTCCGTCCCACTCTCGTCCATTCCGAGTGGGAGTGAGGAAGAGAAGGACAAAGTTATAATCCACATTTCCATGGAATCTCTCTCTCTCTTTCTCCTTTCTGAATCGCAGCCTCCTTTTGCGTCTCAGTTTAAGTCCATTGTTGGAGACTGGTGAGATTCCTGCCCGCTTCATCGGTTATGAGAGTCGAGACTGAATAAGGCGTGGGAATAATGGTATATAGGTCTGGTGAAGAATAAACGGAGAGAACCTTCATATACGTATAGTAAATGTATATTCAACAAGGAGGTTCCTTTGAGAAAATTTTTTGTTCCTATTCAGCTTTCTCAAAACTCAGTCCAAATACATTTTGTCATATGCGAGATTTACTATTCAATCGTGTCTCCTTTGTTCACTCAATCTTATAAGATTTGTTAAGCGTAGAGTATGCAAACTACGTTCTATATTTTTTGGATATCAATGCAATAGACGGTAGCGAAGAAGTGATTAAAATGAAAGGAAAATAACAGAGTAAGCAATGACACGTATTTTCTAATATAACTCTCTATCATGCTTGATTATTTACACCTATATAACACTTCGCTGGCAACTGATTCAGATGTGGAATTGACTGATATTCAAATGGTGCTACTCTGTTTTAAACTCAGTTTTTTCGAAATTTTCGTATTACAAATCATGAGATTTGTTTACAAAATAAGTTCTAAATTCTTTCCGTTTCATATCACTAATTCCATTACATTTACATAGTCACGATGCTCTCTCCCCAGTGCCTTTCAGCGTATTTTGCCATTATTACCATACATATTACCTTTCAAGCCGTTTCTCTGTTGGCTTGGTAAAGTCGCAAATCCTAATTTTAAGATCCATAGTAATTCCAAATAGTGACAAAATCATGTCCAGTTGATAAAATGAAGTGTGTAAATGTACAGTGTGATTTTCAAAATCGCAATGAACGTAAAAATATTCCAAAAATAATGCTTGCTCACAGTTCATATATTCCATATTCGCCTTTCAGCGAAGTATTCAACCTAAATTAGCTAATTTTTTATTTATTCTTCACTCTCCTTCTGCTCTTGCTTAATCACAAGCACACTTAATGTACTAACCATTTAGTCATTTAGTCCAAATATGCTTATTCTGACGTGCCAAAGTTTTGCTGCCATACAATTTGCAATTGAAGAGAGGAGTACTCATTTATACCTTGCTATTTCTGCCACCTTTTCAATCATTAATTTTTTAAACCTAAAATAATCACTAAAAATCTTTCACGGAGAATTCGGAAGCGTAAATTTCTTCATACATCCTATCATCTTTCGTATCATCATTTTCAGGTTTGATGCTATCACCTTGCATGTTTACTATGCAAATCATTGTTACCCTCTCTTCTTCTGCTTATAAAACAAAACTACTTGCATGTTTAACACATTTACCTTGAATTCCATTCTCTATTACCTAATAAAAGCTATTTGAAACTCCATATCACTATCTCTTGAACTGTTACACATCAATACTAAATGGAAGGATGGGTTTGCTTACTCATCGAATCATTTCTCTTATCATGAAAATACGTATGAAAGTACATTATTTCCCAGATTTTGTTCATGTCACGTTATGTGCTCTTTCAATAAACACTTAATAATGTCTTTATAATTGCCCTGTCACTTATGATTGCCCTGGTAAACGCAGAATAGTAATTGCTCTATCACTTTAAAGTTGAATTTCAATCTAATTTCCTTTTGACCAAGGTGGACTATAAGAATTGCAGATTAAATATTCTTCAGAGCACAACACAAAAAGTATTCGATAAAATGCATCCTATTGTGTAAGTGTACTGCGAAAAACATCAAATGGTTGTGGTCGAGCTACGGTATACTGGTTAACAAGGCGGTCCCTTCAGTATGAATTATACCTAATTTAGAATAGTAAAAGAGGGCCCGAGGTATATTTAAGTTTTGCTCCGCCCTTACTATGCTAGCTAAAATGTAACCAAATTGACTATTATGGTCTTGTAACAGTCAGTAGGTAGTGCTGCAAAGGGAATGGGTATTGATGGGATTAGTACAATTGCATACCCTCTCTTTTATTACACACAAAAACAAAATTAAACTCGGTTGAACGACCCTGTGAAGTATTGCGCAGATCGTATGAGAAAGGATCAACAAAATACATTTAAAATAATATTACATGAACTATCTCGTGCTTAAATACAAGAGCACGCATATAATCTCAATAAACCATACGTATGTATACGCGCGGGATATCCAACATTGGAGTCAACTGTCAAAAAATAAATCATTGGCCGGTAACGAGCAAAGGTATTGCTAGGCTAGGCAAAATAAGTTACTTGGTTTGCCTGACTCGAGAAGATTTGAATTGGGTGAGAAGCCAATGGAATTTGATGTGCACAAGTTTAAAATTGAACGAGGGAAGCTGGTTGATACAAGATTTAGCGAAAATCTAAATCAGGAAAAGCGGCCGTGAAAACACATTTTGGATCTTGTTTTAAGCAAATCTACACAATTTGGACTAACGTCAGCCGTGGAATTTCAGAGAAGTGTTTGGCCTTCTCTCTGATTTAGCCTTTGTAATGCGCTCCAGACTGTTTTACTGTTTTGGTTTTCCTTGTTTTCCTTTGTTAACTAGTATATTCGTCTGTTGGCTTCTCTTTTTATTCCCCTGTATCTCGTCTGACAAAGCCAGGACTGATTTGACCCGCCGTGGACCTCAATTACCTTTGCCATTAAAAAGACAGAAGCTCTCCGGAATTGCAGAATTTGCTATCCTCCCTGATAAATTACATTCTTGGGCTCTTGATGAGTCTGATTTGCTTTTCTAGAATGAATTCCCTTTACAAACAGAGGTGCAGCTGAATAAATATAGTGGGGTGTCAGGGGACATACATTATTATAATTTATCCAATGCAATTAACTTTGGGTATGAGGCAACGCACAATTTGGAAAAGACTAAATAGGTTCAATTAGGTTTAAATATAAAAAATAACCAAATGTCAACAGAAGTAATTTTAATCGAAAATTTAACAGTTGCATGAATATCTACTTATAAGTCTTGAGGAACGCCTTCAGTAGTCAATTTCGATTCAAGCATCCATTATATGATCGCATACATCCGACCGGGGAATTCATCGTTTAATATTTCGTCCACTTTTGCTGTTCTCAATGCGTCGTCCATGCTTCAATCTCCTCTCCCCATTTTACGCTCCACCGTCCACCTGTCTGACTCGCTCGCTCTTATTGGACGGACGCCTTCGCTGCGGGGACGGTCACTAAGCTTTTTAATCTGATCGATTTGCTCGCCTCTGTCAACTGGAATCCTATACCCAATTGCTATAACCTATATATGTATATACGCAGTGTACATGAAGCGTCCCATCCACTACCAGATGGCCTGGATTCCGATCCCTCGAAAGGATGGAATTAAAAAAAAAGTAATCCCAATTTCAAATCCTATGAGTGGGACTCGAGAATTAACGGGCGGTCGGGGAGTGTTATGGAGTAGGTAGGTAGTTTGGGAGAGGGCGGAGGTATGTAATTTTCACGAAATGCTAACTTTTCGCGAAATGTGTTCTCTCCATCTAGTATTTTTCACTCATCCCTACTCTCCATCCCTTGCTCCTCACCCTCTCTCCGAGAGAAAGCCACCCCTTCTCCTTCCAGTATTTCTCGCTACGTCCCCTAAGTCGAACGAGCGAGAGGATTGTGGGGGAAGGGGGAGGACTTCACTGAACCGTGTCATTTGCCGATCAATTTCGAGACATTCAGAGGCAGGAAAATATCATGGTTGAGTGCGCGGATGCTTTTTCAACTCCTCCTTCCACTCCCTCATCTATGTTTCTCTCTCTATATACGAGTATATATTTCAGTGTCTCACTATGGTTATCACCAGTGTCCCGAAGTGCAATATGCTGGAATAAAGGATAAACACTGCCCCGCTAAAGCACTCCATTCAAGCATATACGTAAATTTTGGAGGGTGCATGAAGATTTCAATTGCATGAGAAGGAAAAGAATGGCTAAAATTCCTTCTTTGTTTATTCTGATCAAATGAAACTCCCTCGACCTGAAGTAATGTCTGTAGGATTGAAAAAAAAGAATGTAAAATGAGTCATCCCGAAATGAAAATGGTCAATCACTTTATTTAGGATTGAGGTCAACTTTTGGGTTAAAAGGAATAATATCGTTGGCTAATGAAGAACAAATTACAATGTGATGACCAAATCTGGAACAATATCTATGTTTTATTAAAAACTGCGTAGATACCAACTACATGACTATCGATCAAAACGTTATGACTTAATCGTACTTCACTCATAATAATCTTCACCTATGTCCTTCATCTTCTTAAGATTCAAGCTGAAAAACACGCTTTAAGTTAAGGTAATACAACTTATTGATGCATACTCTAATTCCTTTTGTCCAAAACTGTGTTCAATTAACTATTACATGTTTTGAAGAATAGCAGAATATTTGAAATTATTCCAATAAGAGAGAAAAAAGATATTCATTTTTGCTAGTGCAAAATATAGAAAATTTTCTGTTCAATAATACATTACCGCTTTAACTTTTTTGAGAACAATTCCACCTCATGATTAGATAAAGAAGAGGAAGAAATATTTATTGAAATAACGACACACGATACAGTTTGTGACGAATTCTTTTGTAAAATATTGAACAAAAATGTCTATTGGAATGTTTTATAAATTTTTATTATTTTTGGATTGGAAAGAGAACTTAGAAAAAATTATAATTCCTCGAAATAGACTGTAAAAGTCGTATTTTTAGACGTGGTAAATAATAAATTTGTGGCATTTACTTTCTTATTTTACAGTCACTTGTTAATGGAATTGAGGACGTGCCTGTGATAGCCAAATAACCAAATTAATAGTGGGAATGGACACTCGTACGGGGAAAACTCATGCTGCTTATCTAACGTGAAGATGTATGGGATGCATAATTGAAGTGGTGATGTGACGGTAAAGAATAGTGGAACATGGATGCTGATGAAAAAAGAACCGTGAAGAGAACTGAATTATACCTTATTTTTGGAGCATCAGCAACAACTTATTATTTCATCGTCATTAGTGACACTTCCGGGTGAATACTCGTATTTAATATTATTTCATTTCTGTAAAGGCACACATTTGACGAAAATATTTGTTGTGTAGTTTTAAATTTAAAAAAATCTCATAATTAAAAATCCAAAAAAACCAAATCACGAGAAACATCAAAGAATATTCTGAAAACTATGTAATCAGGGCAGTATAACGCCAGAATCCACATTGCTACATTTTGAAGTTTACGATTGTGTTCTCTTGATTAAATGAAGTTTTAAAAGTTTGGTGCTTGTAAATAAATTATTATTTAAAATTTATTATTTTGTTTTCAGCTCAGTATCGGCATTTGTGTTGTGTTGTTAGGGGTGGTGCACGGCTGCTTTTAATGTTATATAATAAAATCTTTAAAATAGGTTAGGTTTGCTGATAACCGAACATTATTTGCTCAGTCAGCCAAGGGGTTGCAAACATTGCTGAGTGAATTGGAGGTTCAGTGCGATAAATATGGGATGAGAATCAATATTAATAAAACAAAGGTTATGCGACTTTCCAGAAAGAAAAAGCCTAAGCTAAACATTGAAATAGGAGGGAAAAAATAGAGCAGGTAGAACAGCTTACATATCTCGGAAGTGTTTTGGACCAATACGGTCAAAGTAGTAGGAACGTAAGGAGAAGAATTGCGCTAGGCAAGGAGGCTTTCTCAAGGAGGAGGGAGTTGATGACGGGGAAGTTAAGTAGGGATGTTAAGACAAGACTCGTAAAAACTCTGATATGGAGCGTAACTATGTACGGCGCGGAAACCTGGTCCCTGAAGCAGGAGGATAGACGTAGGTTGGAGGCTTTTGAAATGTGGGTGTGGAGAAGAATGGAGAAGGTGAAATGGACCTAAAGGAAAACAAATGAGGAAGTACTGGAGATGGTGGGTGAGGAGAGGGGTTTGTTGAGAGAAATCCTATGGAGGCAGGAAAAATGGATGAAAGACGTATTGAGCGGTAGTGGAATGTTGAAAAAGGTAATAGAGGGGAGAATGTTAGGCAAGCGAGGGAAGGGCAGGAACAGGATAGGGATGTTGAACGGGATGAAGGGAGGAAAGAAGTACACAGAGATGAAGAGGGACCTGATGTAGATTAGGTTGCTGGATTGGGTTTTGTTTGAAGTTACAAAATGTTTATTTGATAGTTGTGTCCATCCAAAAACCTACCTTAACCGGTAGATTACCTAATAATAATAAAATCTTTGGCATTTATTTTTCGTTTTTTTTTCATTTTCGACTAAATCGTGGAAAACTACATAATAGTTAGCGATCGCCTATATCATAAAACTACAATTAATATCGTCTCGCAATCAGCAATACATTATGTCACACATCACGCTTATCATCTACTAATGAACCAAGTCATAATCTCTCCTCGAAATAAAAAAAACACGATATATATATCTGAATTCATTGAGGTTTTGTTATTTTTCGATTGTGCATGACGAATGCTTGTGTGATTAGAGGCGACGGAACGGATATTTTTATTTGTAATTACGACCGCATGCAAAAAAAAGATTATCCTTGTTAATCATGGCATTGGACGATCTCTCCGAGTTGTATATCGCCTTTTCCAAGGACGTGAAAATGCCCACCGCCCGTATTTATCGAAGGCATAAATAATAAATACGTCCCACCAGGTCAATGATTCATGTGGAATGAATGTGTGCCGGAAAAATAAGCAAACATTATTTTCCCAGTATAAATACGCTTAGAGTCATTCATTGACTTTTTTTAATTTTACGCCTATTCCGTGTGTTCAGAAGCTAAATAAAATTCATTTCTACGAAAGTAGTAATAAATAATTTTTAAAATAAAACAATCTATGGGCAAAGTAATTAATTTACTGTGTCAATTCAACATTGGTAACTCCTCTGTTTCTGGCGTACTTAACGACTTTTTTTGGAAAATTAACCTTGAATGCTTCAGAAACTGAAAGAAAGATGACCTAAATGAAACAACCTGACTCTTTTACCACCCTAATGAGGAACGTGACCTAATCACGAAGGGATTTGATGAACTATCAATTCATATAAAGTGTATAATGCATCTGGCGAAATCGTAATCAATGCTGTTGTTACAAAGCATGCAGAGAAGTTCAGAGGAATATAATTGAAGTGTCATGTCCTTGATGTAAACCACTGGTGACAGAAAAGATTACACTACCAGGGAATGTGTGCTTTAGTAAATATAGACGTAGCTATATATACTCGCATGTTAAATAAACTCATTGATTTTACTGCAAAACAAAAATAATGTAAACCGTATGAAAAATGCCTAAAAACGTAAATGTTCTTCTTTCGTGGTCATGCAAAGTATGGCGGTAGACTTTATTAAACACGCAGTAAATTTGAAGAGTGCAACGGTGAAAGTGGAAATGGACTATCATGGATGAGAATTGTAAAAATGACCGAACTTCATGAAAACCAGAAATGTAGGAAATATTTTTCTCGCATATTTCCTCTCCTACGTTCCCCATTGACTTTTTTTTTTAAGTTTGCCAATCTCCTCACTTTTTCTCTGACACGGAGTTCAAATTTTAATCAATGCTCATGCCACTCGAGAGAAAGTAATTATTTATTTTTTTCGAGAGAAAGAGTAATAGTGTGGCGTTGTTATGACTCCCTGTTATCTTTTCATTTCCCGTGGCATTCTATTTCAAGGCAATCGACAGAGAAATAAATCAGGTCATAAAAAACAACTCATAATTGATCACAACGATTATTACTTCCTGCCCTCTCATGTTTTCTTTTTTTCGACTCTGAAATGATTCCAATATATATTTACAGACATTGAACATTTCTTTTAAAGATAACAATAAAGATTTTTACCATTTTCAAAGGAGTAGTCGTCATTATTCGTAGAAATGTGCTCAGTTATAATGCAATAAAAACCATTCTTCGACGACATTTGTAGGAAAGTGAAAATTTCGGACACTCTTTGTGTCGATTTATACGGAATTTAGGTGTCCAAAAACTTGGTCAGTTGGTGAAATATAGTTCTACGTGTATGTATGTAATCATAATTTAAAATCAATAATAACAGCAGAAATGTCAAAGAGAGGACACTTCTTTTCGGCATGCTTTATCTAATTTACGAGAAAATTTCACTTTCTTTTCGGCCCCTATCACTCAAACTCGAAGGCAAACTCAACAAATGATATGGAAACTTCCACAATAAAGGCTTTAGGGCTGACTCATTCCCTGTTGAGGCAATACGTATGTAACTCTTAATCCAAAAATAAAGTAGTGTGCGCGAATGCGGCGTCCAGCGCCAACTAGTTAAATGTAATAATAGCAACCTTATTTATTTACGAGAGATAAGTAGATTTCAAAAGATAGAGATAGAAAAATAGAGAGATAAGTAGATATCAAACACGTATTTATGTACCCTGCAAGCTACCGCTAGGGCGTGTGGTAGGTGGTGAATACACCACAGACTAATTTTTACCCGAAAATGACCCTACTACGGTCGGACAATATTATTATTATCCCGTATCGTTCGTGGAAAAAATTAAATCTTAAATTTATTTATTCTACACTTAATCTCTAATTTTATTGACATGATCTTTCCTACCGTAGTACCATGGGGGTAATAATACATTTTCAATATCAATGCTAAAGAGACCCCCTTCCAATTTATACAAGAGCTTCAATCTGCAATTTAACCTGCTCTCCGGGAGTGATTTTCCGGTAGCTGCTCTAATATTTTTGATGGGCTAAGATTTGAGCTAAGATAAACTAAGTTTATCATAACAACGCTTTACATATTTAGCTCCTCAATCCTGCACGCCATAAAATACGGCAATTAATCCAAATTCGTGAGGACATACTTGCAGTATATTCATCATTGATTGCATCATTGCATCAACTTGTCACTTCACTAACTAGGGGCAATATTATTCTTGATTTCTTAGCATCGAATATTCCAGAAAATAATCATAACTACAGAAAATATTGAAGGAATTAGTGACCACAGAGCAGTAAATGCTAAGTTTTTGCTTAATGGCGTCCGAAATAAGAACTTTTTTATTTCTACTTTACTTTGGCGACATTGACTCCGTAGTCACTAGTTAGATACGTTTATTTGCCGACGACGCGGTGTTTTACCGTGCTATCTGTGATCATGAGGGCACAGCAACTTTATTAGATGAACTTACAACCGTTTGACCTTTTCATCACATTTACCTAATGCAATTCCAATAAATCCTAATTTTTTGTTGGCTTGTCCACATATTCCCCGTATACATTTCACCCAGGAGAGATCGTGAGTGAGGACAACGCCTAGGCATTTAATGGAGTCTATTTCGATATTTCCAATGCAGTTGGCGTTCGGGAGGGGATTGCTCTTTTTCCAAAAATGTATTACTACACACCTTTTGAATTTTAATTGTAATTTACAAGTGTCATACCTCCCTCGCCCTTTTCGTAGTGAGATTTAGCGACTGCAAAAGGAGATCCATAACTTTTGTACAAAGAGGACCAAACGGCGCATCAATTAAAACGAAATCTGATCCAATTAACTTTTACGTCTATGAAAATTAAACGGTAGCCGTTTTCTTGAAGCGAGGATTCTCAAAACAGTGACCTTCAATTTCATGTACCTGATATTTCCCTGTTGACATTCCCACTTCATGCAAACAACAATTAAGTTATTCGTCTGTCTTAGATGTTTTTAGTAAATTTGCCTCACACAGCTAAATAAGTAATGAGGAACTTATGCAAGGAGTTATGAAAGTTTGAAGAACTTATAATGAAGTAATGACTTGAGAGAGCTGGGTTCATTATGACAACATGGTTTCCTCACTGGGTTTCCAAATAGATCAGCTGAAACTTTTGACAATTTGAAAATGCACCCGTGTTAGTCTTAAATGACGCTGGATATGTATTTCACCCTCGTACTTCTGTGAAACAAAGTAGACATGAAAGGAAGAAATTTTCTTTGTTTGCAGAGACCTTAGGGCCATCCTCCAGAGAGTGGAAAATTGGATGATCCTCATCTTTATTCGAGCACCTGCGACCTTATATATTCTTTATCTACCCCCCTCTCCCTCCCCCTTGCCGCACCTTCTAATCTGAGAAAGACAGACTTCTCTGTCTCGTTTCATCACCCTACGTACCCTCTCTTCTTCACCCTATTCTTTATACCTCTTCCCCTTTCCCTCGCCTTTGAAACATTAGATCCCTCCCTATGCCTCTTTAAACCTCCCTCCTCATCCCCACCCCATAACCCACCCTCGCCTTCCGACATCCCATTCTTAACTTATCTCCTCCCTATCAAAACTCCTTTCAAGAAAAATCCTTCTTTCAACTCCTCATCTTGCATATTCGGTCCCGCTCGAAACCCACTTCATACCACCCAATCTTCTCATCACTTCGTCTCTCTCTCGCTCTTCCTTTTGCTTCCGAATTTCTTTCCCGCCCCTCCCCCCCGAGAAAAATACTAAAAAAGTAATAAAGAAGAAAATATATTCCACCTTTTCTCAGCCACAAGAAGAATCCAACACCTTTATTCTGAGCCTTTCCTTTTAGCTTTCCATTCCATCGTGCCCACCTCTTCTCCTGCACGCCCAATCCCTTATACGCTCACTCTCGTATCTACATCTCCACTTTCTGATCGCCCCAGCTGATCTCAACTTTCAGCTCCCTCCAACTCCTCACAGACTCCCACGCCCTTCATCGCATGCTCACATTCACACCCCGTCTTCCCTGGTCCCGGTTGAATCTCCCAATCCCCCCTTCTCCCCTTCCGCCCTAAGTCTTTCACCTCTCTCAGCCCCTCCCCCACATTTTTTGCATTGCACTCCCCACCCCCGCGACGTCTTTGTCTCCGTGAAACTCAGCCGCCGCCCTCCTCTCCAATACCACGCTCACCCCACACTATCCTGAGCCCTCTTCGTTCCCTGTTCGGCTAACTCCCTCAAACCCCTCTCCACCTCCTTTTAACCCCTGTCCCTCCCGCTTCTCTCTTGGCCCGCCCAAACGACCCGAGAGTTAGCACTCCTTACTTCTCCAGGATCACTCGATACAGCTAACTTCTAATCCCGCTCCTCATTCTCCTCCTTCGCCAGCAGGCAGGACGTCTACTTTCCCTCCTCCTCATCTTGCCCCTCTTTCACTCTCGAGGCTTGCTTGATGAAGTTTAAAGCTTTTCCGCTTTCTCTTCTTAGATCCTCCCCAGTCCCCACTTCACCTCCCTTGAAATCTTCTCTTCTCCTCACCAATCTCTACGTCCTCCCATAGCGGGTCCCATCCCTTTTATTTCCTCCTCTGGTCCTCGACAGTTGGGCAAAAGGCACAAACGCCGTCCTCCGGGTGAGCGAGATGGGTCATTATCGACGCAGTGGAGGTTTGACAAAGTCTGTCTGTTCTCGGATTCATGTTCTCAAATTCTTCAGGGAATATAGTGTCCCGATACATGTCGCAGAAATCTCAGCCATTTACTTCTCTCTCCGAGATTTAGAAATATTCAAAATCAACTCCGAAGCCTCTAAAGAATTGAAGAACGGATAGAAGAAGTTAAAGTGCTCTTGGAGTTGACTTTTTGGTGGAATTCGATACTTTGTTTTCTTTCACGCTGCCTGAGCTTCCCAATTTATATTAAAGGAGGTGGGTAGCATCAATGGATGTAGGGATTTCATGCAGAGAAACATCAAAGTTGTAAGAAAATACGAAAATCACCAAAAACAAAACTGCCGTTGAATTTCAAAAGTATTAGAGCATGGAGATCAAACAGGACAAAATGACGGATCTGGCTCTGGCCTGAGATTTTAGTTGGAAAGACAAATAACGGATCTTCATGTTTGTAAACTTCCCGATGTTTGTTACTACTATAGGTGTTTTAGAGTGAGTGGAAAAAGTCACATGAAAATTATATATCAAGCAGGATTTTAGTCTGAAAAAATATGCATACATTTTCAATTCTGAGTTTTGCGCTGATGAATATAGCCCAAGAAAGAAGGAACTCAGACTTGATCAATCTTTGACAAATCTTTTAACTTATCCACAGTCCTTAAAACCTTTACCAAACAAAAATACGTATATCCATAGAATCCATTAGTAATGTATTATTTCAGCTAAGGAATTTAGAACCTGGTATATTGAAAACTATGGATAGAGCTGAAAAATAAATTAAAACCTATTAATGACCACATACATTTAGGAATTTTCCATATTTTGGCAGACAAGCTAAATTTTTCATGTTATTTTTTCTGTAAGCTTACTGAAATAATTCTCAACTAAATTGATACTGGGATTAAATGAGGAAGAAACACACGGGAGAAAGCAGTGGTCACTGGAAGGGAAATGAAAACGATAACATACCAAAAATATCTAAAAGCACTGGTTTTCTTAGATATTTGCCTTGATACTTATAGTAAGTACGCTTTTATAATTTATTACAAAATGTAAAATTTGTTCAAAGCAAATCTTTATCATGTATATAAAAGTAATATTTTCTTAATAAAAAATGAAAATCCATATCTCTCTGATATTTTTTTCATAATTCCGGTCTCCGGGACCCAGATAGATATAAGCTTTTGAATTCAATTCTATAAAATGAATGAATAAATATTTCTTATGATATGCAAATATGGCCAAATGTATCGATTGATTAATCCTTTTACGTGAATCTAAAACATTCGGTTGATAATCATCAACTAAAAACTCGTTGCCTCTTTATAAATCCTTAGCGAAACATTAATAATCATAAAAACATATTTTTACATAGATTTTACTAAATAAACTTTAAATATAAATTTTTAATACACCGAATCCTATTAAAAGGCCGTTATGAGTTCACGGAGAAGTTTATAAAAATAACAATCGTGGATTCAAATGGACCTGAGAAGACTCAGAATCTCTCTAATCTAAATTTATCAAATGGATAAATTCGGACCAAACTCGGAATGTCCTTTTGGTCAAGGGAGTGATAAAGCGGTGATTCCAAATAACGGAAATTGAGGTTTTGTGTCCCATCGCTGTGCAAACGAAACGGTGACGAAACAACAGCTTGTAATGGGGGCGTCGTTATTCAGAGCCTTGTTGCATTTACTTAATCCCTCTTGAATCCATACACATCGCTCCGTGCCTACTCGCTTGTTGGTGGGGTTGTGTTTATATGTTGGCCGGAGAAGACCCCTCCCTGTTCCCTCTTCAACCATCTCCGCCCTCGGAATCCCTCGAATTCCCCTCTCTCAACCAAACCAACCGCTTATCCCTCTCCCACCTCATTTTGTCACCATTGCCCATTACCCCATTCGCCACCGTCTCTCCACTCCTCGCCTACCATTGCTGCTCGACCTCGATTCATTTAAAATGCTCATCCTTCTTACTTTCATCCCCTATCCCAAACACTCCTCTCAAACGCCTTTAACTTCTCCTCTCCTCAATTCCTCCCTCCTCCTCCCTCGGGCACCCTTTCTCTTTCCCAGTGTTTTCCTATTTATTTTTCTCTCTCCTTCTCTTTTCCCTACTCCTTCCTCGAGACCTCCATCCTAGGATACTGACCGCATCGCCTTTCTCTCATCCATCCCACTTTGCCGTCCATCCGTCTCCCCAACATTTTCCCTTTCTACCTTTCTCACTTCGCTCACTCCCCCTTTCTCAGCCCTTAAAAATCTTCCTTTCTCTCTATCTTTCTTTCCTTGGATCTCTCCTTCACAGCGTCAGAGAAATCCCTGGGCGGAACAAAACAGGAGTGCCTATATAGAAGAGGAGTCGTGCGGGCAGGGAAGGGGAGTCTTGGAGGGGGTGGAAGGGGGTGTGAGATAGAACGGGTGAACTGGGGACGCCGTGAAGACGTGCGACGGAAGACGACATTGCATAGGAAAAATTGTGACGATGAGGGAGAGAGAAAAAAATAAGGGAAGAAGTTAAAAAGGCGGGGATTCCTCTCAATCCTTAAAGAAGTATTTCTGTCTCTGGGAGGGAAGGAGAAAGGAAGAGGGATGGGGAGTGAGCCGTGGTTGGGTAGCAGGAGTAGATTGAAAAGCGGATGGGGGATTCAGAGAGAGAGGAAGGGGGATGAGAGGTGGCGTGAGAGTGGTGGGGAAGAGAGATTCACGTCGAGATTAGGAAAGGAAGTGGATGAGATGGAGAGCTTTGGGCCTATCGTTGTGTACAGCCTCTTTCGTCAGGGGAGCTAATTAAGATGATGGACGAAGCGATTACGCCGTGCTATGCAAAAAAAAATGCTGTCGACCTGAAAACAGACACACGAAGTGAGTTGTCCAGCCAAGTAAAAAGAGGGCTACGACAAGCTGGCGAAGGAAAATGGCAGGGAAAGTGCGGAGAAAGAGGACACTTCGTAAGGACAATGGAATCAGAAATAAATGGGGTGCTATAATTGAGAAGAAAATTGTTTAATACATTTGAGGATAGCAACTAAAATGCTTCCTTTGCCTCAATATTTCTTTTCAAAATAAGTTAATATTTTGGAAGCAAAAATATAGTGACGCTCTGCAATATAGTCTTTGATTTAATAGACAAAGCACTTAAGTAAAGGCAAAATAAAAAAAAACAAGAAAAAGATTGAAGAGAGAACTAAGCGGATACCTAACTGTAGTTAAATGAGAATTATATGAAAGTCTAATTTTCATTAAGACCATGAGGACATGGCGAATGATTTATAAATTGTAAACTGTATACACTTCAAAGATCTTCAGTGATTAACTCCGTTAAACTAACAGTCATGAAATTTCCCGCAATCCTCTTCCGCAGACCCAAGAGCTTTCAATATCACTGGAGTATGCGATGGTAGGTCATTTAAACTGGAAAAATTCAGGTATTATACGAATTAGATAACCTTTTGGTTCGTATTTTACCTAAGAAAGGTTATGCCTAAGGCTCTTGACGACGCAGATTAAAACATTTACCCGAAAAAATCAAACACTTCTCAGTATAACTCTAAGATAGTCCCCTAAAATTCTGCTTCAAGTCTGAACGTTCATGGATAACTCCTCTTAGTGTGTTGCCAGTGAGAAATGAGCATGAGTGTCATACCTGAAACGTAATACTTAATTTAGATACTGAGCAATTCACGCACTCTATAGAGGGGTGAACGAGGGGTCAGAAACAGGGAACAGGGAACAAGAAAAGTGTACAACGGGATCAACCAAACTTGGATCGAGTAATGAAAAGCATTGCAGCATACCGAGAGAAAATAGAGATCCCTTGAAGGCATCCCTAAGGGCATATATCGAAACTACGACTGCAATGTAAATGCGTTCTGCACTGCTGTAAAGATAAAGAGGACAAAATGAGCAGCATAGGAGGCTCGGGTGGCAAGGACGTGAGTGAGGAACAGGGAATCTGAATGCGGAGCAGGCGAGTGGTTGAGAGCTGACGTGGCAACGTAGAGAGGCATCGGATGAGAAATGGGATTGAGGACGAGCGAGGATCTGAGAGGGAAGGGGGCTCAGAAGGATCTGTGCTGTAGAAAGAAGAGCCGAGGAGGGGGTGAAGAGGGTAAGGGAAATCTCGGAAAGAGAATATGCGAGTGGGAAGAAACTCCGGGAACACTTCAAATCTTCTCACTTCGCAGATTGAAAAGTTTTCTTTCCGTTTATACAATTTTTTTTCTCAATGCTTATTTTCACTTCCTCTTCACAGGAACCATACCAATCCCTTCTCCTTCCATTCACAGCTGCCTTTTCTATCATCCATATACTGAAAAGGCTGACGACGACCGAAAGAAATAGGAGAATCGATAAGAGTTGTCGTTGAATAGTAACAAGCAAGAAGGAATATCGATGAAAATTTTCTCGAATACATGCTCGTAATCTCCCTAACCGCGTAAAATTCACGACGAAGTTCTCCAATCCTGGTAGCAGGAAAAAAATGGATACGCAAAAATATTTGTTAAGAAAAGCAGTTGTCAAGTCTCACGATATTTTCGTAAGGAGATTAATCACGAGTAGTTCGTAAGAACGAACAGAGTTCTAAGCCCCATGGTACTTAAATAAATCAGCTAAAACATAAATTAATTTTCGAATTAAATATATGAGTGTTTTCTCGAGGAGAATTTGGAATTAAGCGTTGATATTATCCATGAAAATCACATAAGCGAGATGTTTATCGTTATAACGGTGAAATATTTAAAAAAAATCTCAGACAAATGGATTCTAGTGATAAAGGGAATTTAAAAAGTTTTGTTTTTGGTTCGTTAACTAACAAACATTTCAAATAGAAATAAATTCCGACTGGAAAAACCTATATTTTTTCTTATTTGTACTTTCTCGATACATAGTATAGAGTATATTATGATTTTAATGTAAGTAACTGACTTTAAACATAAAAATAATGTATACTTTGAGGTTCCCAGAACACGTTTTGACTGCGATATTTACCTGAATGTCTGCTTTCTTTTTATGATTCCTGTATTTATTGTATAAATTTATGTCTGCTTGTGCTGAAATGTGTCTGCATATTTTTTTGGCTACAATAACTAAATATATTTGATTAACAGCACAAAATATTATTCTTATTATATTTAATGAATTAATTAAATTTTGAACAAAATGGACCCATATAAAATTACTCTTTAGGCCTCTATCCAAATTGCGTCTATTTTAAGGCCCAAAAAAGCCGTTTAAAAAGAGCTAGAGACCTGAGAACTACTTTTGCTAAAACGCAATAAATTTTCGTGAAGTACCGTTTTAATTTCCTCATTAAAATATGAAAGACACTTGAGTAATTAGAGTAGCCCTTGAACAACTCATTACAAGGTTAAAGCAATTAGAGTCCTTATTCGAATAACAATCAACCCCGTGCTAATAAAAAATTATCATTAATGCACAGAGATTGTCATCTTGTCATCCCTATTGAATGTGGTTTCCAAAGAAATCCCGAATCTTACCTCCAGTCCATTCTTCTTAAAATAGTTGGAATGCCAAAACATGTCAATTTACATTTTAGAAACGGTTCTAAAGTTCTAAAAAAAAATTCTATATGCATGCCTAATTAAAAATAATCTGTAAGCGGAGATGAGTGAAGGAGTATACTTACATTTCCTTTTTCAAAGAAAAACTTTGGTTTTACAAAAATTTTTGCTAGACGTAATTCATGTAATACTCGAATGTTACATTGGTGGCATTGATATTAGTAAAATGTGAACTTAATTGAAAAATTAATATTATTGGCACATCAAATTTGCCTAGAAAATTGTTGATAGATTGCTTCTTCACTTAAATGACCGTTTACTCATTTTTTTAAATTGATTTCTTTGTCAAACGGCTCTTTTTCTCACGAAAATATGACGCACTACGAACGGTCGTTCAATTATCATCTTCTCTCTAGTAGCACAGTATATCAAAACACAATTAATATTCCGAGAAAAAGGTTAAATTGTACGTATATCCCTCCATATACTATTTTCATATATGGCGTTGTTAAAAAATGCCCAGAAGAGAAATAAACTCTTCGCTAATATTACCGAATCTTCAAAAGCACAAATCTCCAAGCCTTTATGTAGTGCCTGAAAATCTAACATATGGTAGTGCACTTATAAAGATTGAAAACAACAAATATTTTATTTCATTAAACCCATGCTTTGTGCAAGGGACTTATTTTTTTGCAAACACCCTTTTTTCAATCCATTTCAAGTCAATATGATTTGAAATAGTACTCTCTCATATTTAAGATTTTACAAATTTCCATATTTATATTGGCTAATAATTTTGTCACTTGATTTATCAAAGATTGTTGTTTTATAGTAGGTAGTCTTTTTTTAGGTATATTTTAATAATTGCTCACTAAAAATATTATTTTATCTGTCATAATAGCCATAAAAATAACTCGAACCTAGAAAAAGATATAGATTAAAGAGTCCTAACGAGTACTCAATGATTCTCTTCTAGGTTGAACTTGCATGACGTAGTTGGACTATTCATCTGTTCTCATTTCAGCTTTTTAACAGTATGAATATAAGTAGTAAAGAGAATTAATGTGCACACAGTACACATCTCCCTCACGTATATTGAGTAGACTCACTAGCGAAATAATCAGTTGACCAAGAAATGGGAAACAATGAAGGGAGGCATTCTCATAATTATATTTTTTGATGAGGGACAAACGCAACCACTCGTTTTCTTGACAATAAACACCCAACAGCTACTCTCGCGGGTAACAAAAACAGCTCACTCGAAAGACTGGCCCGCTTCACCCTTCCCCTAATTTTTCTCCTCATCCCAATCCCATTAAATAATAACAACGTGGCACTTGTGTGAGTGTGCGTGGGCACACCAGGCGAGCTCAAATGGACGCATTCTTTAACGACGCTAAAAGCTTTTGGGCAGGAAATTATCGCAAAGGTGAGGGAGAGAAAGGCATACGCAACATTTGAAAGGGGAGGAGGGAAGTTGGATGAGGATAATAAAATGTTTTGCCCACTCCTTGAACCGACCCAATCCCCTCCGTTTCCCCTTTTCCTTCCCGCGGGGTGGGAAAGAAGAAAAGTGAGAGCAGGGTGTGGTGGATAGGTGGAAGGAAAGGAGCGAAGGGGGAGGAATAGTAATAATATATATGGTTCCACTGTAGTAGGGAGGGTGAAGGGGTTTAGGCCACGGGGGAACGGGAGGCGGAAGGATGCTGAGCGCTTTTGAGGGTGCAGTGTGGAGTATGAGAAGAGAGCGCACGGGTGGGAGAAGTGGCAGGAAGGGAGGGAGTAAAGGAAGTGGAGGGAAGGAAGGGGAGGGTGAAAAGAAATATTCGGAGGAGGGAGTGAGTGCCTGAGGAAGGGAGGAGTGAGAGGAAGGAAGTTCAGCGTGGCTGGGATCGACTGCAATGAAGGATGGGAGAGAGAGGAGGAGATGGAGGAGGAGCAGGAGGCATGCTCCCACAGCCCACTCTTTCCCCCCGCCCCCTATGAAACCTTCAACTGAATGGACTCCATTAGTCAGATTAGCAAGGAGGCGAGAATGGTCGCTGAGGAGGGAGAGAGAAGGACGGATGGGGGGATGGGGAGAAAAAAGGCGGAGTATGGAAAGCGCCAGAGGGATGGGGAGAGGTAAAGAAGGGTGAAGGGAGGAGTGGGAAGCGAAAGATGGGTGGAGTGAGAGTGAAGGAGGCAAAAATTGACGGTATGTTTGCCGTAAGGACTGAATGATATGCGAGGACTGGTTAGAAGCGGCGAGTTGGCCACGAGGAACTGATTATTCGGGTTCGCAGTACAACCGTAGTAGTCGAACGTGCGTTAGCTGAATAATGCAATACTTGCAAATATTTGTAAATATTCCACTACATCAGCTATTTTATTGCTTGCACAGCACTAGCATAATATACATGGCTGATCTTGGCTCTGGGATCATTTCAATCTATGAACGATCTTAATCAAGATAATATGTAAAATGTGCGATTGCACCGAGAAATATTTTTAGTGAAATGTTTTTTTTTGTGATGCGTTTGTAAAAAAATATTTAAGCGGTCGTTCTCCAAGAGTCAAACTTATTAGGATCAAAATTATTAAATATTGCAAAATAACTAGCAATATCACTCATTATGTATACGTATGCGAATTACATTGGCATTTGGCAAACCTTAGAAAATTTGACCGCTCAAACACTTGTGAAGGATTTCTCATTGGCCCTGAGTTTAGTCAATTTCCCTTTAAAAATAGAAAAGGGAGGATTTCAGAGAGAAATGGTGTGACGAGGTGGCCCTCTCTGTTATGCCCCTTTTCGTTTATTTAAAGACCGGAAATGAGAATATCAACAAAATTAGCAAAGGCATGAGTACTAGGAATGAGGGAACTCATTAAAGTAGATTATCCCTCCAAATGAGCAGAATTCTGGCAAATAAACATTATTTTTACGCAAAGCCACCAAAACGAAATAACATTTTATGAAGACAAGAATGTCAGAAAAACGACGAGAGAAAACAAAAACGGAGAGGAAGTGAAGGGAAAGGGGAGTTTGGAGAGGAATTTGTTTTGTATCCTGCTTGACGGATAAGGAAAGGGGAGGGACAGTGGTAAGAAAGGAGACGATTAAGTGAGATTGGAAGTTGTGGAGCTCGGTGCGGAGAATTTAAAGGCGGGAGCCTTGAAATGATGAAAATGTTGAAGGGGTAAGGAATACGTGCTAAAAGGTGAGGGCAAATTTTCGCTCGTAAAAAGAGAGAGGTAAAACAAGGGGAGGGAAAGTGTAGAGAGGGGAAAGGACGAGGAGGACGAAGGGTACACAAAATGAGAGGGGAGGGAATTTGTGTGTGTGGAGAGAGAGAGAGGAAAAGAGAGAGAGCCATGTGAAGAGTGGGGATAGGATTTGATTGTTGGAGAGATTTCCCAGGGAATAGACAAAGGCTGAGACATAAACAGGAGAGAGGAAGTTGAGGGGAGGGAAGCATGCCGGTGGGATAGTAGGATGAGGAGTGCGCGTGGACGGGTTCGGGGATGGAGAACTAGGGGGATGTTATTTATATAACCCCCTTTCAATGGCTGGAGAAGGAAAGAAATGGAGTGAAATGCCTTTTGGGACTTTGAATCCGCTGCTCCTTCTTTGCCACTCGTACTCTATCTCCATTTTCTATCCCTTGATATGGGCGCACTATTCTGCTTGACTCCTCGAGGAATCACGACCCTCTGCCGCCACAACCGACCATTTATTACCTTGGCAGCATGCTCGGCTACTCTTCTCTCTATTGTCTTTTAAGCATCTGCAGACATGTTTTGAAGCTTCTCGTTTGCCCTCCCCGCCCTAAACCCTCCCCCCCCCCAAGTTAATGAAATCCAAGAATTTCAGATGCTCTAAAGTGATTGCGGTTACAGATATCTACCCTACGTTTAAACGAATTTTGCTGATTCAACAGCATATGTCCAAAAAGGAGATAGAGGAGATTTAAGAGAGACATGTACTCTCGACGATAAAGACTGTAATTTATATTGAACGAAATAGGAACAAACCAACGTTTTCACCTTCTGAAACACTTAAAATATTACTCCCTAGCGACACGCATCTACCTTGTCGAAATTATTTTTGATACTTTCACAACTAGCAGGATAATGTTAATGTCATCGGACGAGATGCGTGCATTCTTTAGGTTTACATCACCGAGGTTGGAGGACGAAGAAGAGGAGTGAAACGGAGTCAATTTTTTAATCAAACGGCGCCTTGACGATGGATCGGCCCACGGAAAAAAACTGACAAATGACGGAACACTTCCATTGATTGCATGACACTAATAATTTTGAATCGAAAAATTCGGTATTCAGGGAGGAGGGAAAAACTAAAAAATAAATAACGAGCCCAATGATTTTCCGGGGAAATATCCAGGAGATGAATGGACGTGAAGTTGAAGCGGAGAGAGGAGGGAGAAAGGGAAAGCATGAGGGACGGGGTAGTGTAGGGTTGAAAATTTTTTGACGTTCGGGAGTGCATTGAGGGAACTAAGGAGGGTCGGGATGGGACGGAATCCCCGAAAGGGAGAGGTTCAGGGCGGAGGTGGGGGGAGCCATTTGGGGTGGTTCGGTGGAGGGAGGGGTTAGAGAGAGAGAGAGAGAGAGAGAGGAAGGGGTTGAAAGGGGTGCAGAGAGAGAGGAAGGGGTTGAAAGGGGTGCAGAGAGAGGGTGTGTTAGGTTTGGAGAGAGCGGGGGTGGTTGGGTGGCTTTTGGAGGGGAGTAGAGTGGAGAGCGATGGGAGGTACGGAACGGAATGAAAGAGTAAGTGGGGAGGCGAGGACGGAAAAGGAGTGAATGGGGAGGAATGTTTGTGAAATGTCTCGACTGGAAATGGACTGCGGAGGGAGGGGGAAAGGGAGACGAAGGGCTGCTAGCGAATGGGAATGCGCGATGAAAGGAAGGGAGGGAATAAGTGTTGTCTTTATGTGTTTGCATTGATAGGCGCATCGTCGGTTCACGGCGAGTTCTTTTTTTTGTGGTGTCACAATAAGCCGATCTGCCAAATAATGGGTTGATTTCAACCTATGCTGATGTAAAATTTCAGTATTTTTTTACTATATTTGTTTTAGGAACGGATGTTGCATGAAATTCTAAAGTTGAAAGTCAGTAAGGAGCGTAATGCATACCTGCTTTAATTCTCCCTTCGATGAATTCATGAAAACGAAAAACATGTTGAATTCATTTTCACCACTCAATCACATTAACTGAAAACTAAAGTGTGTATTTCTGAAAGAGGTTTTCCAAATGGGAGTTTTAGAAACTCACTTATTCGATTATTTTGGAGAAGATATTACATATGTTATGTATACGAGTTCTATGATCTCCGATCCGATCTATTCTATGATCTCGTATGTGTGGTTAATGATTTTAAAATATTAATAAAAAATATACACTTTAATAATTACATTTTACACTGGCGTATTGCGGTGGAAAATACTGCAAGGTGTTTGATCATACCTTTAATATTCTGGTATTAAGAAATCAATACTTAAATTTTGTCCTTAGTTTTCACCATGGAAATAAAAAGGACGCATTAATCTGCTTTAAAGTGTTAAGCATCTGTTCATCCCTTTTCCTAGAACATGGTAAATATGAGGAAATAATTGGTCACTACAGCTATGAAAATAACTCAAACTCCATTAATGTACAGAAAAAAATAAGTACGTAATGAAATTACTACGACAACAAACATAGTCGATCACATGGTGAAAAACGGACGTAAATAATACTGCCTCTATGCTCCTTTGCCGGTATTTACCTCATAAGATTAATTACTGGTTCGCACATTAACCACAATAATTAGTTAGAAATTAAAACAATTAATTTACCCACGTTTCAGACCGAACAAATTACCAGACGAATGGTGACCTAATTAATTAAGTTATCCTCATTTATTTCATCACTGGCGTACCGGTAATATCGTGTAAGTGCTCGCGAAAAATTAGCCCGCCGGTTTCATCAGACCCTGCCGCACGGTGACCCGGTCCCTGACGCCATTTCTGACTCCACCCTGACTCCCCACCGCTAACGACCCCCAGCATCCCAAAAATAACCTCCACATCCCTGCCCTCCCACCTCTCGCCTCTCTCTCTCTACTACCCTTCCGCCGCACACCGGGCTTTGAAATCTTCACCACCGCTACGGAGCATCCCAAAAACTAATAACGCGGATGGCCATAACATAACTCGCATCCGATGGGACGGGTGGAAGGAGAGTGGATTCCCGGGATGAGAGCCGGCGGTGCGGCTCCTGAGGAGGCGCCTCCACTCGCCTACCCTCGACACCCCTCTACACTCTCCTACACGCAGGAACGCTGGCGGTCGAGGAGGCGGAAGGAAAGGAGGGAAAGAAGCGGAAGGGGAAACAGAGAAAGAGAGGGAGAGAGAGTGGGGAAAGGGTGGGCGGTGTTGGCCGAGACTCCAGGTTCACTTCCTGCTCCTTCTCCCACATCCACCATTGTAGGGGAGCCCGTCCAGTCAGCCGCGGATTAGACCTTACTGCGTTCCTACCGGCCCTTTGGCTGCACATTTGCCATTACCCAGATTACGGAGAACGGAAAATGGCCCGTGACTCAAGGGGCATCGGTGGCGGCTGAGCAGTTTTTGAAGCGGAAGGAGGTAAGAGGAGTGGCGTCGGAGGGGATCGTCTGAGGAGGAGGGCGGCGGGGGACCTTGGGGTGTTAGGACGGGCGGAAGCATAGAGGGAGAGGAAAAAGTCTTGAGTGAGGTGGAAAAGGGTTAAAAGATTTAAGGGAGTGGGTTAAGGCGAGATCGGTGCGGGGGAAGCGTGAGTTAAGCCATGTATTCTCTCAACCTCGTCGTACCTCCAGCCTCCCGATTCACCCCCTCCCCGTGTCTCCTATTGCCCCGGCAGCAGCGCTTTAACTCCCTCTAAGCACGGGTCCGCCTCTGCCTCTTTCCTCTAACCCTCGACCATCTCTCTCCTCTTTTATGTCCTTAACCCCCTTATGGATTTCCTCTCTATTCCATATCTTCCCACGCCCTCCCCTCCTCCTTCCTAAAGGAACGCTATAAATGTTTACTGTTTTGAATCCCTTCCCATTTTCAGTTTTTCAAGCCCTGGGTTCCCCGGATACCTTTTACGGGATATCCATTACGGAAACAAGGGTCGCTATCGCAGATTTACATCTCTCACTTCTTGACCTTGGTATCCATGAAATTTCCTTTGGCTATGTATAAATGTATGTATATAAATATAAATAAATATATATATATATATATATATATATACATATACATATTCAAACACGAAATCTCGCCATACGGCGACCAAATATTATTTCACAGATAGAAATGGAAAAAGGAAAGGGGATAGGAAACCACATAAAAGACGAGCACAGGAAAGGTGGGGAAGGCGGATTTGAGCAGATCACAAATGTAAAAATAATTCCTTATCCGGGATTTGAACCATGGACCTTCCACTTGCCCGGCGGATGCTCTACCAGTTAAGCTAATAAAGAGACTTGATTATAAGATCAGCGATCTATTAAGCGTCCAATTGCTCCGTTAATTTTTGGCCAAGAGATGGCGTTAGGGAGCTGTTTCACCCACCAAAGGAGAAATAGACGACATACAAGAAAGGGAAAGGATAGTAGAAAAGCATTAATTCGATTTCATGAAGGATAGGAACGGTGAACAGTTTCATGGCACGCATAGCCAGAAGAAGAGACGAGCCACATGCACATGCCACGAGCCACCTACTTTCCTGGGATTTGTGTTGTATTGTTTCAATTTTTTTGTTTTTAACAAGAATTTTCATGAGAAAGCGTGTGAGATGATAACGCCAGGAAATTATAATTGTTTGCTGTTTGAATGGAATGAGTTTAAAGGGAATACACGATTAATTAAGAAGGAAAAAATTCTACTTCCGTCTACTCAATTCAGGGAGAATCAACATCAATTAAAACGAAATATTCTACTTCTAGGATCTTAGATACACGCTTTTTTATCAAATTTTCTCTGCATAGAGATTACTAGGGCTGTAAAATAAAGAGTTGAACGTTATTATTTAATCTTGTAATTAAAAAAATTAATTTTCTTTTATATTGTGAGCTTAATGCATATGTGGTACAAGGTGTATTGATTTGACTTCAATATACCTCTTTGACAATTGTAACAGTTCCCCTAGAACAACGATGGAACTTAACTCACGATACCGCTAAAATTTTGCTAAACAAATCATCTGCCGAGATCATTAGTGGACCTTATGCCACATAAATCTTATTAAGTTACTCTTCTCCCCTGGAGAACTGCTAGATTATCGCTTGAAATGTACAAAGAGAGGGGACACAATGAATGTAAACGGAAGATTTCCGGGCACAGTACTTACGGATGTAGCTAATGGCATAGCAGTAAATACCTGAAATGTATGTATATTATAATATGTGTACATTAAATAGTAAAAATATACTTGGAAAAACGCTAATAGAAGCTTGTAGAAAGTACAAATTAAAATATGATGCCTCTCGCATTTTAAATTTGTACGAGGCCTATCTTATTCCTTTCGTTTTAACATGGTTTCGAATTTTACTGTCGTGAGGGAATCTTGGAATGTATTGCAGTGAAATAAAATTAACGCAAGCGTCTGATTAAGATGAAAACAAATTGGATGTTGTATTGGGTTATCGAAAATTTATGAATAAATCTAAAAACTTGCCTGTATACTCTGCAATGAATTTCTAGAGGAAAATGTACACAATATTCAACTCAATCCATTCATTGCTTTATTTTATGATATTTTTCGCACCCGCTATGGCATCCACATTTTATGAATTTTGAGACTTTTCTATATTTTTACACAAATAGTACGAAAGTAATTTGAAAATCTCTCGGAATGGAATTGAAATATACTACTTATCTCAATGAAACTTTTTTTTATTTTTCATTGTAGTCTCCCTGTACAGTAATGCAATTGGTCCAGCGATGTTCCAGTCTTGATCCCATCTCAAAAATTAGATTCCTTCAGGCCTGAAAATCACCCGTATACTTCAGCTGTTAGTTCTTTGTTTGAAGAGAATCGCCCACCGAGGAAAATTTTGAGCTTGGGGAAGAGATGTAAATCTGATGGAGCCAAATCAGGCGAATAAGACAGGTAACGCATCTTAGTTCCCGTATTTTTGCCATGACACTGACACTTTCGTGTGAGCGTGTATTGTCTTATTGGAAGATGACATTCTTACTTGCTCAACATGACCTTTTTTCATGTATCTTTTGCCGAAATTGGTCCAGAAGATTATCGTAATATTGTCCAGTAATTATTTTACCAGTGGGAAGATAATCTACCAGCAGAATTCCTTTCGCATTCCAAAAACTGAAGCCATCACCTTATCAGGCGACCGTATTGGTTTTTCTTACTTTTGCAGTGGTGGATCAATATGTTTCCACTGCTTGAATCTGGTTTTGTTCCTGGAGTATAATAGTAGACTCAAGTTTTATCTGAAATCAAAACCCAGCACAGAAAATCTTGCTGATAGGTCTTAAAACGGGTCAAACATTGTTCGGAAATTTCCATTCTGATGCGTTGGTGATCCTGCGTCAGGTCGCAGCAACCATTTAGAAGATAATTTTCTCATATCCAATTCCACTGCTAAAATGTGATATGCCCATTCAAATGACATCCCGACAGCTTCAAAGATCTCTCGCAATTTCAGTAGGCGATCCTCCATGACCATTTTATGCACTTTTGTAGTAATTTCTGAGGTAGTGGCACATTTTGGCCGACCACTACGCGGATCATCATCTAAGCTGTTCCGATAAAACTTATTTGTCCACTTGGCAACAGTTGAATATGAAGGAGCAGAGGCTCTCAGAGTATTCTGGAAGTCAGCATGAATTTCCTTTGCTTTCATACAATCAAGGCGTTCAATTCATTTGACTTCCACATCATTCATTAGACCACTGAGTTATCCCTAATTTTATTTTGTAATTAATTTAATTTATATATCTATGGCCATATTTTTACCCTGTACCCTCATATACTTCGTAGTTTTAAATACCGATGGACCTAAAGAACAGTATTAACAGCCTCTAGGAAAGTTTACGTGCACCCCTAGAAGGTTTATTTATGAATATTTTTTCCAAGTCATGATTATTGGAGAAAAGCTAACACTTTTTGCACATCAAATATTGTAGTTAAAGGGCCAAATACGAGTATATCTCTGATGTGTTGCATAATAGTTAATTATCCAAACCTGAATTTCAACGAAATGCTATTGAAAGTTTGTTTACTAATGATCTAAAACTTTTTTGAGGAAAGTCGAGGATTAATTGGGAAAATGTTTCAGTACCTGTTCGTGGCTTGCGCATTTAATTAAAAAGGGTTGAGAGTGAATCCTTTTTCTACCAGAAAGGTAGAATTAATTTATTTTCTATAAATCTTTCATATTTTCTTCCAGATTGTTATAAATTATTTTTCAGAGTTTTCAGAGTTGATTTCTTAGTTTTTTCGTTCTTTTTCACGTCACTCACGTTGATTGAAGCCTCATTTCTTACTCTTTCGCCTGCCTTTCATATTTCATTTGCGATCGAATACAGGGAAAATGATTCTTTAATTTAATAACTCTGTTGTTATAAGAGCTCTAACTGCAGTTATATATGGCTGTGACGTGATTTCTATCAATCACAATTATTTTTGTCTTATTTGTGCATGCACTTGAAAGAGAAAATGGAAGAGATTGCAGAAAAATCGAGAGAAGTTCATCAATCTTTCCCTACCAGACATTTTTCTTCTTACCCTGTATCCTGCTCTTGATTACTTTCGATTGCTATTTCAAATGCCCAGTTCCGAATTAGTTACAAGGGAATAACTAGTTGTTGTATTAGTGCACTTTAACTTCTGTTACTAGTTGGAAAGTAGTTAAATTTATGTTTGAGGACGGCTTTAGATAAATATAAATCTTGAATGAATCTTAAACATTTACTTTTAATTCATGGGTAATGTTAATTTTGTCCATCACAATTCTCTTTGCATCTTTGTTTTCAAAATTACATGTATATAGTCGCGGGATTCATGTCAGTGTACGTGTTTGCCGTTGCAAACATTTTTATCTATAAATTTAATGCAGCTAAGATGAAAAGTTTTTAAAATTTCTGAATGATTAGGTGTGTTATTTTTTTTACATAATTTGACACGTAAAGACGGAATTATATGAAACATTACATTTAAGAGTAATAAATTCCAAAAGAATTATAACTCTTGCCTCGCTGATGGAACCTTTTAATGTGTAACCATTGTGCACTTTTTTGAACCACTAGAGAATTATGATAACTATTTTCATTGTATCCTAGAAGCAAAAAATATGATATTTGCATGAAGTGTAATAAAGTTGCTAATTTGGTTGGATGCCGCAAAAATGGCCCACAATTATGATTAAATTAATTCACCATTATTTTTATTAAAAAGTGCGAATTCTTTTGTGGCCTAAATTCGCTGCATTTTTCTTTGCCCGCTCTCTTTGTATTTAAGTAACCTGTGTCTTTAAAATCTCGGATAACCCTCGAAAGGGCCGGTTGAATTTTACATGGATGGATGATGACCGTTGATAGCCTCCATTTGACAAATCAGGCAGTGAAAGTCACGTTGTGCATGAATTAAGAACTACCATATCTAGGAAAAGTACACCGATTCTATACAATTTACTATTATTTACTATTAAGTGACCCGGCCCTCTATTTTATAAGTAACTAAAATTTACATAGTTTTTGGCGTTGCGAGCCTTTCCTAATGCTTTTCATACTCTTTCATTATTTTGTAGAGCATAAGTGTCCATAATAGGTTGAGCATGTATTTTGTGGAGTTGAGTGATGACCAATGCGTAAAATGACGATAGAGGCTATAAAAATCTGGATGAGGAGAGAAACTTTAACCACGGTACGGTTTAAGAGTTTCTCATTCAAACATGAAAAACTTCGTCCCGGAAAATGAAAAAGGCAAGAGTGAACGGGAAATTTGATGGAGACCATTCAGTGGCCACAATATATGAATAAGAAACTGTAGTAATCCAACATCTTTATCGCTCACATAAAGATGACAGAGTAAGTCATCGAAGCTTAGTCAGCTGACGTGCCATGGTTAAAAGTCTGTAAATATACCATTCCAAGTCGAACCTTTACATGTGTATGCCAACTACCATAATTTAGAAAACGAGAAAGTTAATCAAGAAATTACAGAAAGTATATTTTTACCAAACTTAATTATTGTTGAATCTATTACGTATCCTTACCTATGGAATGAGTTATTCGATTTATACACATTCCACTAATACTCGAAACTTTTACTCGTAAATTTCCTTCCTAATATACTATATTTCTAGTGTATTAAAGGCATACACTGCCATATTAGGTTATAATGGATCTCCCAATCCCCGATTTAAGAAATATCATATGAAATATCATCGCTGGAGATAAATCAATACCGGTTTATTCACATGAAAATTACCGCAATGTCAACACGCGTGCCGGTAAAATACAAAATCAAACCCCGTGAATATAGACTAACCGCGGCACACATATCCAATATATAATGACTTAAAAGACTGGCTTCTTGAGCATAAGAGAAGGTTTGATTTACACTGGACAGCATGATTCTTATCATACACATGTCACAACTGCTCACTGTAGTAAAGAAATCAGAACGGTGATTAGGTTTAACGTCATGCAACTAATTGCGCTGTCAAAATTCAAACTTTTTATATATTTCTCGCACTACGATCGAATTTTGGGGAAACTAAATTTCATTGAAGTTGAAATTCTGCAGATACGATCCATAAAATTATTATAAATTAATAATAAATATTTTCAGCAAAACATATTCACGTTAGTGTACGGTAACTTAAGCATAAAAAAACACAGTAATCAACCCGAAGGTGGGTTTAGTAGATGTCAATAGAGTTCACCCGATACTAAACACAACGGTTTTTGATATTCACACATTTGGGGGAAAATTCCTTTTCTGTTCAACCTATGGATTCCAAGAAATTCTGGTTCCCAAAATATCAAATATGAATTATATGTATGAATTATATATATGTATATATATTTATATATATAAATAATTTTATGGAATTAATGTCTTTTGAGGGCATGAAATATATTAATTTTGTCATTTTTCCTCATTAACATTACACCAAGACAGAAATGACTATTTACATTCAATTTTATCAGTAGTAATGACCAGAATTCCCATGGTTGCTATAATATTATTGGGAAATAACTGCATATTTTACGAAACCATATGAATTCAAATTCATATTATTCATAAGATTACAGAAAATCATTTTATCATTGGATAAAAGCAGCTAGTTGCGTTAAAAGGTGATGAATTGCAATGGTAAATAATTATATCAAAATCTCTATGGCTAAAAGGACGCCAGCAGAAAACACCAATTAAATAAAACAAATATTTGGAATAAAGTTTTTGGAGTATATCGTAAAAAATGAATGATTGATTAGAATAGCCTTACCGAACTAGCTATTACAAGATAACTGGTGAATCGTATAAAAGAAGAATTCATATTGGGAGGTTCTGAAAACGATAAAACGATTCCTATGTTTTCAATATTGAATGGTCAAAATGATAAATTATTTTATTTGATTGGACGAAGGGTGAATGATTGAAATGAGATTCATTTTGTTCTATGTTTCACCACCATCTGGTGCGATGTAATACGTATATCGGCGCAACCACGTGACACATTTAGGAAACACTTTTCAAAATTAAGGAAGCAGCAGATACCACTAAAATACATAAAGAGCAAACTTATATCAATTATGAACATAAATTAGTCCACTCATGAAATATGATTAGTTTTGAAGACATTCATCCTTTGAGAGTTGAACAGAGGAAAAAATAGCCTTCGTTTTTCTTAAGATTGAATCGAAAATAATTTTCAAAATAAATTACCCCGACATAATTTTCAAGATAAGATTCATATTTAGTTAGTATATTTTAATTAATCTACCATCTGATAAAATTGAACAATTTTCGGATAATTAACTGCCGCAGGGAATCTTTCCACACTGGTTCAGAGAAGAAATGTAGAGAAGACGATCCGCGGCGAGAGGGAAGTTGGACGAAGGGAGACAGGGGTACGTCCGAACGAAGGGGGAGAGGGTGTGAGGGCCAGTTAAGAGGTAGAGAGAGAATGAGGGGTCAGTGGGCAGATTCGAGTAATGGGGGGGCCAATGGAGAGGGGAAGGGAGCGATCGAGAGTGTTTACTCTGCGAACACACTCCTCAGCCATGCACACCAAAAGGCTTCGGGCGGAGGAGGCTATGGAATTGGACCGGCTGGGGTGAGTGCGGCGGCGAGGGTTGTCATGAGGCCGTGAGAGAGGAGTGCTGGTTCGAAGAGGTCCATCCGGTGGCGACCGGAGCGGCAGGTGGCTGGGTGATAGCCGGATGGAATGGAGGAAATAGCCGCTTGCATACGGGACATGGCGTGTGTGTGGGGGTGGGACGGAGCGGTAGAAGGCGAGGGAGAAACTGGGGAGGGGTGGGAAAGGACGAGGGTTTTGCGAGGCCACTGGAAAGAGGGGGAGTGAGAAATTGGGAGCAGGTGGGAGTCATGGGCAGGCGGGTGATGCAGAGAAGGGAAGGAAGGAGAGAGAGAAGGGGAGGTACACGGAACATTGTCACCAGCAGTTGATTAATAGAAATAGAAATTGGTGCAGGAGGGGGCTTTTGGGATTTCTGCCGTGCACGGTCAGAGATGGGTGCTCACTCAAAAAATTTAAAGAGTATATAGAATATATATATATATATATATATATACTTTTTTGGAAAACCCACAAACGTGTAATGTAAATTCACTGATAGTCATAACAAACACAGAAACCAAAACACACAAAAGAGGGACTCACTGGTTCTCGAATTTTCGGTGGTCCAACCACCTTTCTCAAGAGGAATTAGGAACAGAACTGGGTTATACATATATATATATATATATATATATATATATATATATATATATATATATATATATATATGAGTTCTGTTCCTAATTCCTCTTGAGAAAGGTGGTGGGACCACCGAAAATTCGAGAACCAGTGAGTTTTTCCTCTTTTGTGTTTTGGTTTCTGTGTTTGTTATGACTTATCAGTGAATTTATATATATATATATATATATATATATATATATATATATATATATATGTATATATATAATATATATATATAATTCAACTGAATTATATATATATATATAATTTACATTATATATATATTCAAACTCGAAAATCCCGCCATACGGCGAACAAATATTATTTTCGCACATAGAAATAGACATATAAGGAAAGGGGATAGGAAAACACATAAATGACCAACACAGGAAAGGTAGGGAAGGCGGTTTTGAGCAGATCACAAATGTAAAAATATTTCCTTATCCGGGATAGCACTAGCAAGCAAAAACAAGAGCACAGAAACACACCAAAAGAGAATCACATGTTCACGAATTTTTGGGGGTCAAACCACCTCAAAGAAGAGAAGGAAGGAATATCTATCTTGATGTCTCGTACATAATTATTCACATTTGTGAGACTTTCACATCAATTTTCTCTCAACTCTTCTTACTTTTCAGTTCTGTATGGCCTGTCTTGTTTTGATGGATACCTGTTGTATAAATGGTTTGGGTTCATTTTTATTCGCTTATTCTGCATAACAAGTAACGAATTTATTCAGTGAATTTACTCTTGTTTTTAATTAAGTCTTCCTCCAGCACGTATATCCCAAATCCTTCCTTACCCCTCACCCTTCCCACCTGGGGCTTGCACCACCTGCCAAACACCTTTTTTGTTGATCGCGGGGTATTTATGTCGAAACTCTGGGAGCTGATTTTCCGAGTACATTTCCAACTTCAAAAGCCGAAATGGCTTGTTTGGGAGCGTTAGGTGACGATGTATTACTATGATTCCGCCACCGACGTGGACAGTTATTTGAAGGCAGGAAGAAAAGATACCAGAAAGTTAACTCCTTATTCCTCAGAGTTCATTGTGTTTGTTGTCAAGGCGATGGTCATGATAAACATCGTCCTGTAATGACACCAATTTAAAAAAACTAAGGAAATGTAATATTGATATGGAACGAACAGTCATAATGCTTACAATGACGTTATACTCGTACATGATATTCAACGCTGGAGAGCCAAAATCGTATGAAAGTGAAGTGAGCTTTAAAGAGCAACTGGCATCCCGCAGGGATGAACGGCAAAGGCCGGGGAAGCAGGAGATTGACGGTGGATTAAATATCACGTCTACTTTAGACGGGCTCTCGCTGATTTCAACATCAAACCGAAGTTGCGTCGCTGCGAAGAATGACGTCGGATGACAATGACTTGGGGGCTCCGGAGGATTGCGCGGAGTTGCGGGATTCTGACAGAAGTGGCGTAGAGAGCGTTTGGCAGAAGGTGAGGGTGGAAGTGGGGGGACGAGATGAGGAGGATGGATGATATCACTTAATTCAGATGGATTCATACGATGCAGATAGACGCGGAAGAGAGTCAAATAGGAGCAGGGGTAAGAGAGGAAAACGAGAGATGAAGGAAGGGAGACGGGAGTCGGATGGATTACGTGGAATGGAAACCCGAGAGGAGAGTCGAAGAGGGAGGACGATGGGGAAGAGGTGAGCGAGCGTGGGAGGCTGGGATGGATGGGAAAGATGGGCTACGACGCCAGGGAGGGTTGATTCCAAGGGGAAGGGAGCGGGTGGGATACATAAACGCTAGACTGGAGGAGAGGTAGTTTACTTGAGTGTTGGAGAAAGGGAAAGGTGGACTTGTTAGAGGGAAAGAGAGTGAGACAGCAGGGAGAATTGGGAAGAGTGAGGGATGGTAAAGAAGGATAACTGATGGGTAGATTTAGGAAAGGCTAGCCTAGAAGGGGAGGGCGGCTGAGGACATGAGTGGGCGAGAGATTGAAATGGGTTCTGGCTAGCTGGAGGGATAAAGAGAAAGGGAAAGAGAAAGAGAGAGAAGGCGTGGGAGGAACGGTTCAAGGAGAGAGAGAGCATTAGGAATGTCGGCAGAGTGACTCCAAGGAAAACGAAGAGGGACTAGTATGGGAATACGGAGAAAGTAAAAATGCTGGGTAATGTACAGACGAAGCGGGGAAGGAAGGAAAGGGGGAGCGACGAGTGTGAAGCAGGAAAGAAAGTTAAGAGAGGGCGGTGAGCATAGATTGGATGAAAATGTGAATTGAAAAACTGGTCGTTCCATTTGGGAGTAGCGAAAAGGCCGGATTAGGTCTTTGCCGTTCGATGACCTCTTTCTCTCACCTTCGGCATCCATTTCTCTCTCTCTCCTAAACCAAATTTCTAGATGCATTTTTGCATCGATTCAGTTATTTTGAATCCATTCTCTATCGAGCCTTCCATTAACACGGACGAGGCATTTGCGCCTCGCACAATGTTTATGTCACCTTTTCACGCTCCTGGGAACACCATCCCTTCTAGGCCGCTTAGTGAAATATAATATCAAACCTTTTTTGGATTGCATAAATCATACCCATTAAGAGCAAAACGGTAGCTTGTACTGAATAAATTTACCACTCTCGTGCTCTGCATTGTGCACATACTCTTATACTCTCACTTCAAACAAGTGTGACATTTTGGCCCCCATTTCCTCGTCATTAAAATACTCCGGCTACAATGAAATGCACCATTCCATGGTGCAAAACATGGATCGATTTTTCAATACAGGGACCCCCATCACATCAACTAACACAAAAATTACGTAGCCATGACCTTTCTGTCTTTCACATCAAAATAAATAAAATGTGTTGTATCCATTTGACATCTAGATTAAAAATTACAGTATGACATAACATGTGTAGTATATGTGTGACAAATTACAAATAAAACCATTTTTATGGAAAATATGTTACGTAGCTCCATAATTGTCCTATAAATGATTACTTTATGCTCACTAATGGCTCAGAGTGTGAAACCAGTGGTTGATACATTCTCCTTTCAATGAAAAATATATCTTTGAAAATACGATGATTTACTGGAGGTTACCATGGAAAGAGTGTAATCATGAAAGCTTAATTTGATGACTGCGAGATGAATGAGATTTTTAGATTTTGAAGTCATGGATGATGGACTAACCAGAATTACGTATTGGTCCATTTCTTTACGCCGTTCTTTGCTGGGATGGATAGTCATTATATAACTGATTTTAGAATTTATCGGTTAGAATCAGTTTTAAAACATCTAATGGACTATTAAATTTTATGCAAAGTGTTATGTATCGTTTAATTGGATCTATAGAACTCAAAACTTTAAAACACACAACACAGCTATTATATTTTTACAATAAAATTAAAATATTTACGGACATTCTCACCAAATGAGTTTTGGTTCATTAAGTAAATTTAGGACATCAATAACTTTATATAAAATGCGATATTAACAAATTTTAAAGATTTAAAATGAAAAAAATCTACTAAAATTTTGAATGCAAGCAAGTAAATTTTTCTCCTATTTAATCTCAAAGGTGAGACCTTAAAATTTCAAACTTTATGCTTGGCTGTAATCGAACACAAGTACTCTTACACTAGTAAGAATAAAATTGCGAGAGCACAGGCTAAATATTTGCATTTTGTTGGCTAGTGAGTATCTACACTTCCGCTGAAATCGAAGGATGAAATACTTGGATAAAATAATCTGAAAAATAACTTGAAAAATGTCAAACAACGGGAAAGAATTGCAGTTCCTGATTTCCAGCATAGGTAGGGGATCACTGATACATATAACGTAAAAGTTTTCCAAAAGAGTAGTTGTGATGTAAGTGCAAAAAGGAGTAGCTAAAAAATGCAGAATGGAAATACTGACTTAACTGTAGATGGTGTACATATCTTCATGCTATTAAATTAAAGTAGTATCAAAATAACTGTAGATAAAACGCATAACATGTTTGATAACTAGAGATGGTTATTGAGGATCTGGATAGTAGATAAACACTAAATTCATTGTAAGACTATCTTGCATGGCTCACACTCAAGTTATATATATTTATTCAATGAATTACATACATATTTCCAAAAAATATATGATAGAAATTAAAAATTAATTGCAATGAGAATAATTCTGGCAGATATTTTTAAAATGATCCACTCTCATTGTCTGAATGGAAAATATCTACAATTATTTTAATTTGTTATAGGCTGTTATTAATATCTATTATTACTGAATGAGTTTTGGTTACTATCAGGTTATTATTATTGTGAGTAATTCATGATGAATAATTTAGAAGTTAACTGCAGCTGAATTTGCTTTGGATTTTTGTAATTCTGTCCACCATTAAAATTCAATATCATAAGTTTGCAGCAATTGCAGAAGTCTTTTCAGACATATTTTTTGCTAAGAAAATATCTAGTTTATAATACAAAAATTTCGAAGTCAACCTGTGAGAGATATTGAACTAAATTTTGAAGATTTCTCACAGAAGAGTTCCTGAAGACGAATACGAATGTTCTATAATTGCTGAAGAAATATATTTGTAGACAAATCACTTCCAGCATAAGAGTCCTGGAAAATTACCAGGCCTCATTAATAAAATGTCTAAATAAAGCAATCCTTCCACTAAAAATCAGAAACCTTATTGTTAGAGGGGTTAAAGCAAAGTATTGAACTAATATAGTCTCTACTCAAATTTGTCCATTTTTAAACATTACATAGGAACGTACAAGCATGAATACTGATATGGAACTAGGTCAATCGGATGTTTTACATGATTGCATTTCGTAATTAAATTGTAAAAACAAATGGAAGAGACCTAAGGTGAACTTGGTGTCTTAGGTAAGTGTCGGGCAGCTCACAGTGACGGAAGGAACTAGGACAAGGAAACAAAACATCAGGATCAAGATCTCTCAAGCAGGGAAAGCGGAACCATCGCGAGACAGACACGGGAAATTTCCAACAGGCGGTACCCTCCATTCGTGCTCCTTGCACTGCAACTACTAGGCTTCTCGAGAGTAGAAATTAGAAAGGGGGAGGGACGTTTACCTCTCGTGAGATTCGGGGACGTTTACCATATACCGTCAGAAACCCTTCGAACTTCCGATTCCCAAGAAAATGGGGAAAGGAAGAAGGTAAAAAAGGATGTAGATAGGAGACAGGTGAGCGGGATCGTGAAGGGGGATACCTGTGGGAGGGGAGGGGTTCAAACGCTCGGATGCCTTGGAGATCGAGTTGTTGTGTGGGGGGGAGGGGATGGAGATGCTTTTACGCGAGGGTTTGGATAATGCAGCAACATAGCGGCGGGCAGATGGAGATGACGCACCTTCCACTGGGGAAGCGTCTAAAGAGGCTAAAGTAATGGTAATATTACACCGGGAACGACGCAGTGGCAGGTCGGGTAAGGGAAGAGGAGAAAAAGAAGGATGTGGAGGAAATGGGATCTGGAGGTCTTTCATGGAAAACTGGGAGAGGGACGTGGACAAGAGGGATAGGAGGGAAGGAGGAAGATATATAAAAATGTCGGGAAAACAGCTCTGCCAAAAAGTATGGGTCAACCTTGTAATGGTAGAGGACGGAGATTGAAGGACG
This sequence comes from Hetaerina titia, assembly GCA_037158775.1. NCBI lineage: Eukaryota > Metazoa > Arthropoda > Insecta > Odonata > Calopterygidae > Hetaerina > Hetaerina titia. The sequence goes on from CM073769.1 coordinate 63,964,789, forward strand.
AGGGGAGCACGGATGGAGAAGACTTCGGTTTCCGAAGGGTGTAAGTGAAAGGGCGGAGGAAAAGAGAGAGAGACGACACGAGGGAAAAAAACTGAGGCGAAGATGAGGAAGATAGAGCCACAAAGATAGATAGAGGGAAACTATGCATGCATGGAATTTTAAGTCCAGGATAACCTCCACAGTGCCATATAGCTAGTTCTTGCTGTGCGCACACGGCGTCACGCACGCAAGGAGAAAGGGAACCATTTCTGTCGGCTATCCACGCGTGGAGATAGCAGTGCCCCTTTTCGGGTGAGTGGTCCACGGAGAAAGGGCCGGGGGCGAGTGAGGAAACGTTGATGGAGGAGGGGTGAAGGGCAGCGTCGGGCAAAGAATTAGAATGAGCCACACTATTGCGATTGCACGGCGGTGGTGATGGCGGCGGTCGCTGCTTGAGTGCGTTTAAAAATGTCGGAGGAGGAAGAGTTGTTCAAAATGAAGGGAAGGCAGGGTGCGCGAGAGAGGCAGAAGAAAGAGAAATGTGAGAGTATGTTTTCATAGAACCCAGGGGAAAGCGGAAAAGAGAAAGGCGAGAGAGACAAGAGAGTCGGAAAAGAAATAAAAGGCAAGGACAGGGTGAAATGGTGAAAGAAATCGTGGGGAAGAAACGAAGAACTAGGGTAAGAGAATCGAACAAAAATGGAGGTACGAGTGTTTTACATATCTTGCAAGCAATTTTTCAACGCAAAATGAGAATAAAAGGTACGGAGAAAATTTAAATTAGAAATTTATGAAGGAATAAACTTGTTTGGGTGGAATTCTCTATGAAAATAATTGAAAATTGTTTGGGTTTTTCAAATGATCAAACCCTTAATCTAGTTATTGCAGGAAGCATTTGTTCTCATGTTTACATATTACACGTGCAACTGACTATTTCTAATGGATGGTCCATTACTCCACGTGCATCCTTAATTGATAAATATATGAATGTTTTCAATTTTCAGTTTATTCGAAGGAAGTATTTTGACATAAAACCAATGCGTTCGAAGTGTTTTGTATTTTCAAAGTCAAATTTTTAGAAAATAAACTAAAAGTTGATATAGGGGTTTTGAGGACATATTTTTAGGTTGAAAGTGTTTGAAATAAGGCAAGATAAGAAAATTGATGACATATTAACATAAGGTCAAAGCTCCAAATTGCAAATATTTTTTAATCATTTTCAAATGGGACTAGGTTCAGAATCTGCGGGCACAAAATATTATAGAAAGTAATGGCGGGAGAGTGAAAGAAGTCTCTAGGTAAGAATATGAACACACTGCAACGGGGAGAGGCTGGAGAAAAATGGATATTCGGAAAGCACATTCGGATAAGAGAGTTTTGGAACCATGCGGCGAAAAGGATTAATCATCACGTAAGACACCAAAAGGACGGTTGAGGGATCTGATTTTTCCGAGCAGGCTAATGAGAAAGATAGAAACAAAAACGGTGGATTACATTAAATAGATTTTCCCGGTAGTGAAATAATGTAGAGAAGGTTGGGGGGGGGTACTTTGTGCTTCTGAATGGCTCAGAAAAGGTTCAGATAGGGATCGGTGGGCGGGGAAAGGAGTAAATTTGCCGCATTCGAGGACGGAGGAAAGACGAAGTGAGGAGTTGAAAAAAAATGCTCAGGAGGTTTAGTTGGCGGGGGAGGCAGATACTGTGGAGTGGGGACGCTAAAGGTGAGAGGGAGGGGGAGTAAAATGAATGTGAGACGTGCGGGAATGGGTAGGGAAAGAAGAGGAGGGGTTTGTAGTTGGGGTGACGCGGGAGATGGGTGGGGTGAGCGGGGACTGATTGCCGCCGTCATGATGGAGTGCCGAGGAGAGTGGGACCGCTTTAAGGCTGTGAGAGAGTCACCTCGCGAGGCTACATGCGTACATGTGCGTGAGATTTCTCTCTCTTGCGTGAGCCTGCTCCGTAATGACTTTCATGTTCGATTTTATAGAACAACTGGAACTGGGAAAGCTAAGGGGGCAGAAAGAGGGCGGAGGATAGACAGAGAGAGGGTGAATGAGAGAGTCGAACATTGGTAGGAGGGTTTGAGGGATAGGAAAGGCAGCTGGGAGGTCGGAGGGTTTGAAGGAGAGACTTTAATGCTTTGAGAACACCCAGGTTAAACGTCCGTGGGCGTACGTGAGCTTGCGAGAGCACGGTTTTTGGGATTTAAATTTGCATTTTTACTCCGTGATCCGCCGTGGCGTGTAGCTTTCGAGGGATTAGGGGAGGAGCAGTATGTGGCGAGGGGCTGGGCGGTTGCTTTCCAGCTGGGAGAGCAACAGGAGGCGATGAGATGAAGGGAAAGCGGAGGGGGAGGGGGGTTGAGAGGGAGGCAAGGGACAATGTATACCCTTAGAACACCCCCCTTAGATGAAGGGACCGATTTATACGGGATGGAGAAAACAATTGAGTGTGCGCCTTCGCTGGGTGAATACCATCAACTAAGACGCTCCCTCTCTCCTGTGAACCTCACTCAACGCCATATGATTTCTGAGAACGGTTGAACAAAATGGAGTAAACTTAGATTACACAATTCCATGCTAATAAATAATATTAAATTTAAATTAATTCCATATAATGATAATTGGAACGTAGAGAAATGTAATCCGCTCAAACTTCTTGGCTTTAAAATTGTATTAGGTAATCATTCAATTTAAACGGACTTTTACTCCAGGTAAATACTAAAAATTCATCAAAATTTGAGATGGACGCGTTTTATTTATGCTCTGTATCGTCGAAACTTGGGAGTATTGCACTACTATTACTACGATTCGCCAAAGTAAAAGAAAAACATGCACGTGGAACACTATGCCTTTCGTGAAGAGTAATCCAAATTTCATATTTTTAGCACCCGATGACTTATTTTCCTAAGCCCCTAGCTTAGCTACAAACTAAGCTACAAACAGTTACATTAAATGTGTATTTGGTCCCAGAGACTGGTACCAAAAACTTTTTTTCTTTTCTCCAATTTACAGTTCTTAAATATGCTAGGATTTTGAGAATATATGATGTAACTGTATTCATTATTAAACTTAATAATTGAAATACTCATTCTTCCCCAGAAAAATCAGAAATCATAACAGTAAGAATCCGAAGTCCATTTAGAAATATTAAAAACATTTCAGTTACACGTCGGAACAAAATTAAAAATTCAAAGATTGTGCATGTGTATGCTTGTTGATAGCTTGTGGGTTTGCATGTGTGTGAAAGGGTAAGGGCGAAAGGGTTCGTGCATGAATGTTTACCATGTTTGGTTTGTGGGCTCTAAATTTGTGGCTTCTGCATGCGGTTTTTTTTCCTAATTTACGGGTGGTGCCCTAACACCCCCCGCCACACGCCCTTGCGGCGGCTTGCGGGGTATTGAGTAAATGTAGATGTAGATCAGTAATCATATAAAAATTATTTTCCCTAAATGCCCCTCTCATGTTCGTATTATTAACCAACACAGACGATTGATATCGTTGAAAAAAAACGTTTCATTGAGAAAACGGAAAATACAAAACATTTTTTATAAAGTTTATTAAAATGCAGTTTCTGTATAAGGTAAACATCATACATTTACTTTATATTTTGAAAATTGAAATACAATCCTTAAAAAGCGTAAAATTTTATTGTACTTCAATGTTCACTCAAATTGTGTCAATTCAATTCAATCTTTGGTGTCAAACAAGGGTAACATCATGCTGCAGGGTTATGCTACGAGGTGATGCTCGTATTTCTAATTTTTTTCCTGTCAAGAAAGTCGTCCCCCTACGGTTTATACATGCTACTACCGTCATTATCTTTAGCTAACCCACACACCATACATGCAGGCAGTAAGTAACTTTACCCATTGAAAGACCTAACTTCACCTAATCCGCCTTCTGTGTGTAGATGGTTCTTTGTTTCTTCCCATAGGAAATTTTCGCGCGAATATAATTTCACAACCTACAAACTGAAGCTACTTTGATGGGCACAATTTTCAGCTCTTAGTGGTGAGAGGTTTCCATCCTCAACTGATCATAATAAACAGATAAAATAATTGGGTACGTCATTTGGAACAACTCGATGACGGAATGTTTCCTTGAGCAAAACTTTGGTGGCGAGTGGAATAAAAGGGTTTATACGAGGAAAGATATTGGTTGTTGTGTTATTAAAACATTTCTGCAATTTCTCTCTGCATGATGATTAAATTTTGATTTCTATTTCTTTTATTCATTTAAAAACGCTAAGTTAATTTCAGCCCTCTTTTAAGCATTACCATTCGCACACAATATTTTATTCCACTCTCCTAACATGAAAGATAGCATAACTATAAAATTATATTTCTTATATTTCCGTTTTTTTAATAAGTGTAAAAAGTACTTTCTTCTTACTACATCATCTTTCAGTGACAAATCTTTTCTTATTCCACAAGTCTCCTTTTTTCTCGTATCCTATTACAAATTCTACGCACGGTCCCCAAACTTTGCTCTGATGCCATTAGCAAACCGTCTCCCGATATTAGGTTCTGCAAGTTGCATACCAAGTTGCTTGACAAATTTTGTTCTTTTAGTAATTAGTACGCCTGGAAAATTGTTTTACAGAGTAAAGTAATATAAAATGGTTGACGCGTTGATACCCAAACTGTGAAATGTTTTAAATATTAAATACTTGTTTTTCTAGTTGCAGTGCAGTTGGGACACTCGTAATCCAATGTGTTCACTCCAACTTTTGTGCCAGCGATAATTTCCTACAAACTATTGAAATTCGTCAACTGCCACTTCGACGAAACTTTTGTCCTCAAATTTAGACTGACGTAGAAGAAATTTGGAAAGATGTAGATCTTCATTTCGAGCAATTCATTTTCGCCTTGGTCGGTTTCGTCTTGTTTTGAGCATGGGGAAGACTACTAGTAAGACGACGTGCGTTCTTCTTCGAAAAATATATTAGGAACTTTTTTTTTATTCATTCTAGATCTAAAACTCTTTTTTGAATTGTGGGGAAATATTTAGGCACAAATGGCCACATTGGTTTTTTTGCATTGTGACCACTTACGCCAATTGCCTTTAACTTGGTGTTTGAAGTAACATCATTGAAGAAACCACTTATCTGTAGTGGTTTTCTTAAATGGTTCTTTTTAAGCTATATGGCTATATACGAGTATAGAGATCTAGAATCAATTGGAAAATGTGCACTTTTAATATTAATCAGCACACATTCATCATATTATATCATTTGCCATGTTATATCATTCATCATATTGCAAATGAATTAATGATAAAATTATTTTCTGAATACTACTTTGAAGACATACCTCACAAATTTAATGCGTAAATATGTACTGCATTTTTATTTTCCTGCCCTATGATATACGAGTGAGAAAACTGCAGAATAGAGTGGGCTCTATTTCATTTCCTGCTATCACGTGACCTGGGATTTCTGAGGCAGAGAGTTACCACTTTGAATGTATTACTCAAATGTATTTGACGAAAACTGGGCATTCAGCTGAATCAGAAGAAAATAAGAATTTTAGAATATTTCCTGTACTCACATCAAATTGTAGAGAGTAAAATAAAGCCCATAAAAAATTCTGTTTCACAGTATCAGTAATTAGAGTGCGGGAAGTTACCTTAATTGAATTTCATGGTTTGAGGCTCCACTTAGTGAAAATTCATAATCACTGAATAAATAAAATTAGAACATTTTCTCACAAAAACTTTATTTTACTACTACCGGTTTCGATTCACTGGCGAGATCATCAGGCATGATGATAATGATGTTCCCAATGCGTCGCAACAGGTAGTATTATAATAAAGTTTCTTGCATGAAATAAATGTTTATTTATTCAGCAAGTAATCTTAATTCCCTCTGGGGCAAAAAAGCTTCACTCTCTGGATGTTTCAGATATCTATAAAATCATAAGTAGCAACGCAATTTTACACAGAATTTTGTTAATTGGTACGAGTACAATGTCTTCAACGTGATTATGGGTACGAATTTAGTTAACACTCAACGAAAGAGAACGTTAAAAGTCCATAAAAATGTTATATTTTCCGTAACAAAAATGCGGGAAGAAGGCCCTATATGGGCTGATTCGTAGTATCTATGAAGAAGGAATCTGGCCGGAAGATTTTGTGAGATCGGTGTTAGTTCCTATTCCAAAAAAGGCAAAGGCTACGTCATGTGAGGATTAAAGAACAATAAGTTTGATATCCCACGCAGCTAAAGTTATTCTCAGGATCATCAACAAAAGGATAGAGAGTAAGGCAAATGACTACTTAGGGGATGATCAGTTTGGGTTTATCAAGGGAAGAGGTACGCGTGATGCCATTGCAGTAATGAGATCACTAGTTGAGAGGAATATAGAATACAGCCAGGACGTTTTTGCCTGTTTTGTAGATTTCGAAAAAGTATTTGATAGAGTGAATTGGGAAAAATGAATGCGTGTATTGCAGAAAATAGGAATGGATTGGAGGGACAGGAGACTGATCCGCAACCTGTACATGTCTCAGACTGCTCAGGTGCGAGTGGGGGACGGAGAGTCCGGATGGGCAGTGTTAGGAAGAGGGGTAAGGCAGGGTTGCCCATTGTCACCGGTGCTGTTCAACGTATATGTAGAGGAAATGATTAAAGAGGCATGGGAATAACTGGAGGTAGGAATGAAAGTCGGTGGGGAATTCGTAAAATCGGTTAGGTTTGCTGATGACCAAGCATTAGTGGCTCAGTCGGCCAAGGGGTTGCAAGCATTGCTGAGTGAATTGGAGGTTCAGTGCGATAAATATGGGATGAGAATCAACATTAATAAAACAAAGGTTATGCGATTTTCCAGAAAGAAAAAGGCTAAGCTAAATATTAAAATAGGAGAGAAAAAAATAGAGCAGGTAGAGCAATTTACATATCTCGGAAGTGTTTTGGACCAATACGGTCAAAGTGGTAGGGACGTAAGGAGAAGAATTGCGCTAGGCAAGGAGGCTTTTTCAAGGAGGAGGGAGTTGATGACGGGAACGTTGAGTAGGGATGTTAAGACAAGACTCGTAAAAACTCTGATATGGAGCGTAGGTATATACGGCGCGGAAACCTGGTCCCTGAAGCAGGAGGATAGACGTAGGTTGGAGGCTTTTGAAATGTGGGTGTGGAGAACAATGGAGAAGGTGAAATGGACCGAAAGGAAAACAAATGAGGAAGTACTGGAGATGGTGGGTGAGGAGAGGGGTTTGTTGAGAGAAATCCTATGGAGGCAGGAAAAATGGATGAAAGACGTATTGAGCGGTAATGGAATGTTGAAGAGGGTAATAGAGGGGAGAATTTTGGGTAAGCGAGGTAAGGGCAGGAACAGGATAGGGATGTTGGACGGAATGAAGGGAGGAAAAAAGTACACCGAGATGAAGAGGGACCTGATATAGATTAGTTTGCTAGGTGGGGAGCCACAAAATGTTTATTTGATAGTTGTGTCCATCCAAAAACCTACCTTGAACGGTAGATTACCTAATAATAAATAATATATGGATTCAGAATTATCATCGCGTTAATCATTACGGACTCATCGAAGATCTTTCTTTTTTTCGCAGGGATACCGCAATTCTTACATTTGCTGATTGATGACATTTCAGTTCAAGCTGCACTTTACAATGTAAATAGAATATATATCAATACTAGAATATAATCATATATACTTGCTATAATTGTGCCATATACATAGTTTGCATAAATAGTATCGGGATAAGTTTCGGAATATTGAATAATTTTAGATATTACCCCAAAATTTTTCAAAGTACATCCCTTTAGCGTCCACACACTTTTGCCAGCGGCGTTTTCACGACTCGAAAGTTCCTCCGTTGGCGGATTCCAGAAGGCCCTCAAGGCTTTAGGGTACGCGTGTAAGCTTCTTTGACGGTAATTGGGATCCCAATGTGGTCTTCTTTGAGGGAGGATTACACTTTTGGGAGTAGGAAATAGTTTGCTGGTGCCGAGTTGGGACTGTAAGGGTGTGGGGAATCGTCGCGATGCCTTTGACAAGGTCTTGGCCAACAAACACTCGTCTCTGGTCTTGGCCGTCCATCAAGGCCTTCGGGATGATTTTAGCGCGGATCTCTTGCATCACCAAATTTTCAATGGTTATGGTCTGCAATGTTATCTTATTAATTCCAATACGATCTGCGATTATGCGAACACTTAGCCGACAGTACGAATTCAGTACTACGCATAGGTCAGGAAGGGATTGTTACCGATTCTTTTGAAACAAGCCTTTATATATATTATATATATATATATATATATATATATATATATGTATGTATGTGTGTGTGTGTGTGTTTGTGTGTTTCAAAAGAGTACCTCTCCGACTAGGGACTAGGAATGTTCAGGTTTGAAAATCCTACAGCAGCAGTGATTTCCGTGTTTTAGGCTTCAAATTTAAGTAATATTTCGGAAAAGTACTCATTCCGAGAAGACGTTCTCCTCACTTCGCATGGACGCTGTCAATGTTAAGTTGAAGCATTACAGAATACAACGGCGCACACAAAAGGGTACGGGGTTTTAGGGACAACGGGTCAGACGGCTAATCGACCTGTGAGACCGACGTCGCGGTTGAGGGCTAAGGGAAATTCTCCCTTTGAAATTGGAGCTCTTTCGTATTTTTTTGGGACTTAACCATTAATGCTACTCCTCTCTGAAATGGATGTGAGCTGGAGGTGGAAGCTGGAAATGGAGGTAGCCAGCCATTATTCCCTTTACTTCATTTGGGCGTATTTAATTACATTTTGATAATCTTTCCTGATAATTGCTGATCCCACCTCGAAACATTAAACGCGAATCCCTCGCTTCAATTATTGATTAGTTCATCGTGCGCTACGACGAATTACATTAATGATAATCAAACGGCTCTTTATTGGAGTTAAATATTTAGACCCAGATACATGGTATGAAACACGAGCACTATTTGCTTCATGACTACTAATCCGTGTATTCATTCGCCCATATTACTACCCGTGAGATAATATTGCTCGTTCATATTGCGGGTAAAGAGAATAATGAGAAGTAACACGAATATTTACAGCTTCAACAGAAGTAAAGCATCTAAGACGGACATATCTTATAATTTTTCCTTGAAATCTGCCTTAACTAGGGAGTAATATGAATTCGTTATTGTGATTATTTACCTAGTCTGGCAGAAGAAGAATCTGCGAAATATGGCTTTAAAGAGCACCGCATTAAGGAGTTTATAAGGTTTCAGATTTACCAATGCGGAGAAATTCGGGAGAATGGTGCACGTTACCATCCGTTGTGGAGCATGAAAAGTTGTTTGATGAAGTGAAAGGTGACTGGGCTTGAAATAACAGTGGGGAAGTGATGCAGAGGAAAGTGTGGGGTATTATAAGAAAATTAGATCAAGGTCCCCACTCTTCCTCCTCTCTCGCTGAGGCGTTTTCAAAATTTGCGTTCAATATCTGTCTCCTCGTTAAACAATGATCTGCTTTGAACCCCTTTAGGTTTGTGAATCAAAGCAAGAGAGATTTCGGTAAAGGAAGACGACCTCGCCTAAAAAATCCGCACCCCAAAGTCAAAGCGTGAATTTACTCTTTTAACGAGTGTTTCCTACTTTGAAATTTCCCAAATACGCCTAAGTTCCCATAGCTCTTACTATTAATGCAATTATTAATTTGCACATTATTTTCCTGTCTGTAATTTTGGATTACGCAAATTGGATGAGTTGTTTCTCTCATTTTATCCTCCTCTTATTTACAGAACGTGTTCTAATTATTTGTGACCAATCGTTTCGCAAAACTCAATTAATGTGATTTATACCAATTTATACTCGTGGCCATAATCCTGAATCCATTGGAAACATGAAAAAATGCTTCCGCTTTTAATTAAATATGATCGTACATGCGATTTCATCACACCAGAATCTAGCAATCTGAGTACTGTGGGAATTCTAGAATACTACAACCAATTTCACTGTACACTTAATGCGTTTTTATTGTGTACTTTCAGACGTGCATTTAACTTTAAATAACAATTAAATAGCATTCATATTTATAAGGACAATATTGGAAATTAAAACGATTATTATTAAGTATTAAGAATTGAATTTTATAGTAATCATTTAACCATTGTCATATGCGCCAAAATTTCGTAAATACAGTCGTATGAGTTTGATTCTCTCGGAGGTAGTTTAATCAGTCTCTCATGACAGCAGCGCCAGTGATTTAGCTCAAGGTGCTCCACCAACTGAGGTGATTTCCACAGTGCACATAATTTAATGAAGACCGTTACATGAAGCACATCGTCCACGCCCAACTTCGGATGCCACGTCTGAAGGGCTGTACGGTGTGCACGTAACAGAAAATGCTCCCTTTGAGGTCTAAGAGTAGCCAATGTGATACAGAAAGTTTTTTATTATAATTCGAATTCTTAATGTTAAATTCATACCTTGTTTGCGTTTAAAATGGAGATAAGACACTCACATATGATAAATTAGCAGAATATAATGTTATTTTAAAGTTGATTGTTGCTACGTCGTTAGGAATATGTTAGGAATATCTTGATATTGATTTAGAACGACAAATATTGACTTAAATACCGATTTGATTCTATCCATTTACCTTCTTAAACTAATAAACATTTCAAATAATGTGTATTAAAAGCTTATTTCATAAACACAGTGCGTGGGAGATTCATCATTTCTGCAATTACTTAAGATTGTTACTGTTTCTAAATTCTCTTCCATTCCGAGAACATTTTGTGGCATCAGAATTACTGGAATGAATCACCTTAAATAAGAATTTCGTACAGATGAAACCACCGATCGAATAAAGTTTAAATGATTCTTATTTGCAAGCAATGATAGATTATGCTTAGGTAGCTAAGGTTCAGTATAAAGAATCTTATTCACACTTCAGTTACAATGCAAATAAAGATACATATTGTACAATAACTATGAAGTAACAAATCAAAATTTAATCTTAACAATGAATGTATTTTATGGAAAAATTAAAATTAGAAAATAAATATCCTGAACTAACAATTTTCATCATAATTAGAGAAAAGCAAGTTTTCCGTGTGTTACATCTGAAAATAACTTCCGCAGGGGAGAAATATCTGTATGTCACTATTATGCGGAAATTGACTTTCAGAGTGTACAAAATTATCACGTTGTAGTAATCTTGTTATGAATAAATAATGAAATTGTTAAACCAAAGAAAATGGCTTAAAAAGAAAGTTTGTATTGTATTGATAACATATTAAATTTGATTTGAATTCTGATTCGGAATTAATAACTTTATACTTAAATGAAGCTTGATACAATATACGATTTCAATGCGACTAATTTTGTAGTCAATTTCATTAACGTGGTAGAATAAGAAAAACACGTTTTTTCCTGCCTCCAATGGTTTTAATAATCATCCTTCAATTATATATTCGGAAATATAATAATAACCATTTTCTTAAGTTTAAGATGAAATGGAAATATTTTTTGTACAAGGAAAACATTTTTTTAACGCTAAGCCTAGAAAAGAGAACAATGGAGGGAAACGATATTATGGGAAGATGAAATGTCAACAGTTTTCGCTAAAGCAATGTGCGTCTTTGCACGTGAGTTAATTTAGGATTAAAACAAGCCAACAAACAGGCATGGAACGAGGAGGAGATTGGAAAACAGCTCAAAGCCGGAATGGAAAATCAAGTCTCGAGGGTGTCGCTTGTTGGCACAACCAAGCTACTCTGATATTCTCGAATTTCACTCGAGTTCAGGTGTTCTTTGACGATTTAGTATTTCGGATTTACTTCAGAGCCTCGGAGTGTAAAGCACCCGCTGCTATTCGTCCCGGCGTGCACAATGGAGGTGTCCCATGCGTGAAAAGATATGCAATATTCGATATGAGGCATTCCTGCTCAAATTCCCAACTGAATCGTCTGAGTATGCCAAAGACAACTTTATGGAATGCATGCTTCAGAGGAGAAATATCAGTCATCATCATGCTGACGAACTCGCATATCCTTATGTTCTACTCTATGGAATTTTTTTGGAGAAACTAAAACTTACAATTACGAAAGTAGAACGTCAAAAGGCTTTCAAGTTAAGGCAGTAATATTTTGACAAAGCCACAAGAATAACATTAGCTTACATATCAGGCATGTGCCTTATATGAAAAATTTACATTGCTTTTTAAACTTGAGTGTTGTTATTTTGCTAAAAGAGAATTGTGGGTTTTATATATTGTCCGATACCTATTGGGAAATTGTAGGTGAGCCGTTGGTTTTAGAAGCCCATTCACCACACGCAAGCAGTGGTATCGCTCGGTACGAGAAATGACTTAGTTGATTTTATGTCCAAGATACATTTTCATTGAAATTTCTCGGCTATGAATTCATCTCAACAAATATTAATATCGTATATTTCTGAGACAAATCAAAGTGATAGTAAATACATGACAATAAACGATTCACATAATACCGTTAAGACTTTCTCGTAGTACTAAAATTGGTCCAGCCTGTTGTCGAATTAGTACTATGGTAAATTAAATAACTGCAATATGTATCTTTTAGGAAATATATACCCTTAAAATTTCTAATACAGATGCCTGCTAGGATACTTATTCAGTGGTTTACACTTTCTTGCTTCTTATCTTCTCTGTCTTAATTTCCAATCTCTTCTTATGCGAACATTATAAATACATTCAATGCCAAACACCCTTTTTCCGTTTTATTAATACCAAGAAGTTGAAAATGTAGATGAAACTAAGCATTAAAGCTATTCCTCTCACTGAAAGTTAGTATCTGTCCATTCCATTATTCCGGGAAGAAAAAAGAATAGACAAAATTACGAATGGACTTCGAGGGGAGAGTAAAAAGAGAGGCTATTTGGAGGGTATTACACTGAGGGAAAGTAATTTAGTAAAAATCGTGATAATAAGAAACACGAAAGATAAGAATTGCGGAAGAAGGCCAAGAATGATCAATGAGTATATCAAATAATTGTTAATTTGGGCGCAAGTAGTTATGAGGGATTGAAGAATTTTGACTGGATTTTTTAACATAATTTGTTTTTTTGTTTAGCCTGTTTAAGAAAAGATGTAAGGGATAAAGTAACAATGAAGGGGGGGTAAACAAAAAGTAAAAGTAAATACAATACTCTCATCGTATGGATTGCATCCAACAGAATCAAAATTATCAACATTTAAACCACGTACAACTCATTAACAAACAACAAAGAAATGTTTCTACTAATGGATCAATTTTGGCAGTACATCAAAATTTTTTTTGAGAGAAATTGAATCCCAAAAAAAAGTAGAGTCACTAAAAAAACAATTATTCTTTCAATAATAAAGTGTCAATATGTTATTTAAAGTTTTCAATGAAGAACATATTTTTAATTCTAGGAGAGAGCTGAAGGTCTCTGGATTTTTGTGATCCTCAATTGGGTGGCAAACCCCATGGAATAATTTTTTATTCAAATGACACGGAAATCACAAAATATTTGGGTAATTTGTATTACTCATTTCTCTGCCATTTTGCTTTATTTCAAACATACTCATTAAATAATATGGTTATTTTTAAAAAAGGGAACATAAAAGATTTCCAGGAATTATTTTCTCATAGGCCCGGTTTTGGAAATTGCATGTAACAGTCTAATTTAGAGGGCTTTTCCAAAATTGGAAAATTGATTAATAACCCGTGATAATCATGGAAAACGAATTTTTACCAATACACTATAAAATTATTTATCATTAATAATAACTGAATGCACTATCCAGATTTAGGAATGAATACCACATGAAAAAGGATATGTTCGACAGTAATAGAAATGTAATCTGAATACAATTTTCATAGAAAAGCTACAAGTATACCATCACAATTATATGTATCCTTTTAAAATCTTAGCAAGTTTGATCTTCCATCCTAAAGATAAACGATTGAAAGATTTTAGAAAAAATAGATATACTTTATACATGTAATATATTTTGTGGAAGAGCTGAGTGTTTCATTTCCTACGCATCATCAAGGAGTTCCACCATCCGCCATTCACCATTGCATACCTTGCTTTAATGTTAAACATATCTCTGAATTTAACAGAATTCAAAATAAAAGTAAAAAATTTATAGAACGGAATTTGACGGAAATAGGTCATCTTAAATAAATAGTTCTAATTGCAAATATTTTTAATTTTTTTGAAGCCAAAACATTCCTGGTGAGATTAAGAACGAAATCTCTGAGGTATTTAAAGTAGTTAAAGGCATCAACTGAATTTTAGATACTCAGACAATGAGATACCCACGAAGTTATTATGGGGCAGCATAGTCTCTCATATTCTTCAAGCTAACTAAAACAAGTATTTACGAGATGAAAACTATATCCACGCGTTTTCCTACTGCTCTGTAGTAGGGTTTTATATGAATTATTTCGTTCGTTCTTACCTTTTGCAATCGATCAAAATACTATAATTTATGTATTTTTAAAATCTGTTGCATATTTATATTGAAATATGGTTTTAAATTTATGCATTGTTAAACGTGCATGGCACGAAACATATCAAGCCGCATTTACTCGATTTTTTAAACCAATAAAATATTAATTTATCGTTTCAGCATGGGAAATTATATTCATCTGCATATAATGGAATTTTTATTATTTATATTTTATCGCCTTTTGTTTAATAATATTTCAATGCATATTTATATATATATGTATTAAAATTAATTATTATTTAACTATGTGCAGATAATTACACACCCTATACCCTCGTATGTAACATTGCTATGATTGTAGAACCAAAGATGGAATTTTGTCCCAATAAGCAAATTAGAATATGATAGTTTTGAATATACAAAAAGAACCATAGTACGAGCGTGAAATACCCAAGGGTGTGAGATGTAAGCTAATATTTTTAATATATTAAGCTGAAAATGAACCGCTGTCTAATACAGAATGGACTTATTTTATAATATTTCATAGAAATTTGAGGACAATAATTGTTTCTTGATCCATGAACCTGGTCAAATGATGTCATTTATGGATAAATTTCAATACGAGTATCAAAAAAAGCAAAAATACACTAAATTTAATGTTGTGGTATTTACAACAGTTACTTTATACATGTCTATGACACTAGAATACCCGTCATAGTTAGTTATAGAAGAAGAAGAATGTCAGCAAGTATCACTAGTATTGCGTCTAAGCTCTATCTAATAAAGTTATTCGTTTTATACTCTGTTATTTCAATATTGACTGCATTATCAAAAATTTACTACCTAATAACTTTAAAACAATACCTGAATTATATTTTGTTTTTTTCCAAGGTATTTTTTCCCAATTTATTCAGATAAACAACGTATTTTGATGCAGACGGAAACATTTTGGCTAAAGCTCTACTAAGTCAATCGTAGTGTTAACACCTCACCTGGCAAATTAATATTTTAGAGTTCACCATATAGAGATAAAGAAGTTTTCCCGTTCTTTCGTAATTTTTAAGACTCTAAGACCTAATGAAATTGTAAGTATCATAGTTTCCTTAAAAAATTCAGGTTTAATAGGTCAAGCATAAATGCAGGGGATTTTTTTTGCCAGAAACTTATTTAGTACACATCTATATTTACATGAAAAGATTTTAAGAACTAATAATTAAGTACAGTATATGGATAAATGTATGTACTGTGAATACATATCACCATTATTTCAGTTGGATTATGAAAATTAGCTTCTCTGGTTACATCAGGATTAGCAGCGAAAGACCTCCCGGAAAATACTCTCGGCAAACACGAAAAGTTCTCATGGCATTGAAAGCAAATTTTTTAAGCCGTGATGCCAATATTAGCAGATGATAAAAAAATAAATTTAAATATGCCTCAAATATATATATATATATATATATGTATATATGTGTATGTGTATATATACCATGCACTGTGTCTGAGCTTGATTTGTGTTCCATTATAGCTTTTATCCACTGAGAACCACAATTTTGATTTATTAGGGCTCAATGCTATAATTCAGCATATCAGGCGAAACCACCTTAATTATGTGTATAAAAATTAGAAATATAATAAAAATAGTCAAGAGTATTTAACTCCGCATAAAACATCCGATGAAACCCCTTCTACGAGATGATACGTAGTCACGAGCGAAATGATCATAATGGCACATTTACGAAAATTAGCTCATTAACGCGTGAGTTAAGGACCCAACCATGAAGAAGAGGCATTTACTATATTCAAAGAACCTAAGGCTGGAAACAATGAAGCAACTCGTCAAGACTTTGGTGTTGAGCATGGCGCTCTATGGTTCCGAGACTTGGAACAGTGGAAAAGTGGACCAGAGAAGAATAGAACCCTTTGAAACATGGTGCTGGAGGAGAATGATGAAGATTAAATGGACAGACAAAGTAAGGAATAAGAAAGTATATAGAAGAGTCGAAGAGGATAGGATCATGTGGAGAACTCTACGGAAAATAAGAATTATACGAATTGGACACACATTGTGGCACAATGGATTAATTAGGAATATAATAGAAGGAAAAATAGAAGGGAAAATAGAATGGAAAATTCCACGAGTTAGACCAAGAGATATGTGCATAGGGAAAATTAAGAAGGACGTAGAACAGAGAAGGTATCAAGGATTGGAGGAACTGACATTTAAATAGAGTAGATTGGAAGGCTATAGTAAACCAATCTTAGGATTGATAACTGATGATGATGATAAGTCATATTCCACTCATTTGTTGGGGAATACGGAAGAAATTAAATAATGTTTTAAATATTCATGTTTTGGTATCGTATAGAAATATGCAAAGGCCAAATTTATAAATTTTAACTTAATTTATTTTTTTAGGCAATAACCGAGTTTGATGTAAACATGTTTTCCCTCAAATAGAATTATTTTTTTAACCTCATGCACAACAGAGAGAATTCTTCTTCTTGTGCCTTTTAGAAACCACAATTAGCCTTAACGTATCGCCTAAAACGTTAATAGTGAAGGCCACGGAAGTATCCTATGCGTAGCAAACTGAGATAATATTCTGGTCAGATGATGTCCGGCAATTAGTAGATTTCGTAGAATTAATAGATTAAAAACTCAAAGCCATCGTTCGTATCTCGTCCTGTAAAATGATTCGGGTAATTTCTTCTTGTATACGGCGTGTCGCGGCCACTGTTCGCTTTTGTCATTTATTTTGACGAAAGGGAATGAGACTGTGAGGTGTCCATTTTCCACACTTGCTATCCTTGTTCATCCCCGAACGAGGTTGGACATCATACCAGGGCCTTTGCCTGCTGTTACTCGGCATACTACCCGCCTTGCAAACCACGGAAACATTACCAACACGAAGAACCTCGTCTGTTAAAGTTGTCAAAATTTATTTTTTTTTATTCCTCTCTGCCCACGTGACAGCACTCGACCGCCCCAAGACCCTTTTCATCCCCCACGCATTAACTCGAAATAAAAACGCGGCGACTGACCACGCAGGAACCGGAAATGTCCATGCATTCGGGGGTGGGGAAGCATTCCGACGCTTAACACGAAAAGCCATCAGGAAATTTATTCGAAAGGAGTGACGCAGAATGTTAAACTTCGGGAGAGTGATAAGGTGAGTGAAAGAGAGACGGGAGCGATAGTAAAAGATAGAGGTGGGAGAGGAGTAGAGCGTAAAAAAAAACACGGTGGGCGATGTGAACGAGGATAAAGCGTAAAATAGAGGAGAGGGGCAAACGAATGGCCCAGCGTGAGGAGAAATATAAAGATGAAAAGGACAAGATGAGATATGGAGAGGAGAGTGCATGTGAGCTGGTGTGTGATCGCGCGTATATATGGAGAACGAGGGAGATATGAAGGAGGTATACTGAGACATAAATGAGAGTAAGAGGTGATAAAATGGCAAATAGGGAGGGAAAAGTGGGGTCTGGGGAGCGAAAAGAGGGAGGATGCGAAGGTTTGAATAGTTGGGTGAGGCGATGTGGATCGGGAGGTTTTGAAAGGGGTAGTATTGGACGGGTTGGGAGTCGAAGGAGGGGGAAGTTTGAGAGGGTAGGCCGCAGCCACCTTCGAAATGAATTTTGGAGTGAGTTGTTTGGGAGAGGGTGGGTTCTGGACGTAGGTGGCGGGTGTGGAGCAGAGGGGGTGGGTTTAGAGGAACGGGGATGGTGGAGAGGATGGGAGGAGGGCATAGTAAACCTCTCGTGCATCTCAGGGACCTCCCATCTATTCGGTCATAAAGGGAATTTGTGTCGCCGACACGGCCGTGCTTTCTCCCGCCCTCGAGCACCTCCTCGCCTCCCTTTTCTCCTCTCCCTCCCGTCACGCGCCCCCCCCGCCACCACTACCCCCTTCCCCACGTCTCATTCCCACCCACCCACCACTCCTCCCCTTCCTTTCACCGCACCTAAGCCTCCACACCCACTCGCTGGTCCTCCCCTATTCCATCCTCCGACCCGCGCTCTGCTGGTGTGTGCAAAACCTCACACATCGATCGCGATGGCCAGAAATGCATGTTTGTGTGAATGCATGGAAGGGGCTGGGAGTGTTGAGATTTCAAAGGTCGCCTTCCTCCGGACGGTGGATTCCTTTTACGCCCTTTTTATTTTTTTGGGGAGGGAGGGGGTGGAGAGGGGGTTGAATGAAGCAAGAGGAGCTGGCGGGAAGAATAGTACTTTATACGGCGGATACGTCGTCTTGGAAGGGATTTTCCTCATTTTTTTCCTTTTGATTTTTCGCATTTCCTCGCCACTACGGGCGAGTTAAATGATTCGGAGTATTTTTACGGGTGGCCATGGATTCGGTTCGTAAGGTTCTCTTCCCTCTTCCGAGTCTAGAATGAGTCAAACGGAAACGGATTTTGTTATTTATATCTGGATCGGGAAATAATTTTTCATTTCCGTAGAAGTATTTCCTTCCCCGTCCCCCACCCCCCCCACCCACACACCCACATCTCTCGGAGGTTACGCAAGAATTTTTTATTCATTCCGTCTTGGAGCATTCATCGGCCGTTCCAATAAAGTTTTCTATTTGTCGGGAAATTGTGGTCATAACGTGAATACGCGGGCAACAAAACCCTAAGTATTTCAGTGGATGTAAGGCATTAAATTAAAAGAGATGCGGCACCGTTTTTATGCGACGGTATTTTCTTCTATTTGCCTTTATAAGGGATGTACGGTTTTTCGACTTTATTGAACGGACGTAACCTGATGTTTATGATGCTTCTTAAAACACGCATAACTTAAAATGCGTGCATGCCAACAACTCCAGAATGTTGCCTATCCTCTGTTTCTCGTGAAATTGCATTTCTGTTTAATGTGATGAGAGTTTTCCATAGCAATCATCTGACCCAAATAGTTTTTCCTTCCTGATAGGCTCTAAGTCAGAGTTAACCCCCTGCACTGCGGGAAAATGTAGTCCTACGGCTGAAAACATGCTCAGCAAACTTTAGCAATCAGAACAGTGTCTGTGTTTATCAACTATGACTGTTCCATTGTTTCAGCGATATGTGCGGCAAAATATTTTCCTTGAAAAGAGAATGTCCGGGGCTGACAATGTTGATTCTCAACGTATAAGACTACTGATGCAGAAACGCCTCATCTACTCTTTTCATCAATATACTGGAAGGTAACCAGTCAACAAACTCACTCTGCTATGCTTTATGAGTTATTGTTAGATGCTTTGGAAGGTAAGCATGATAACGTACCCGAAGGTACAATCATATACTCAGTTCTTAAGGTAAATCCCTAGTTGTTAGCAATGGAGATAGGAATGTAATAAATTTATAACGATTTTCACAAAGTTAAATTATTTGCTCGATTGAATTTAAGAGGTCATGGTAAAAATTCATTTTTTCATGCAACTCTAAGCAGCATTGAAGCTATATTCAGTATTCTAAAGATTTAAAAACAAGAAACAGAGAAATTTAAGCAGGAAACTTGCAAAACAAATCAAAATACTAATGGGAAGTTTCACAGGTTACGCAGGATATCACTATGTTTACGCAAAATCTTCGGGGAGTGGAACGGTGGGACAGTGTATCTGTGACCTGAAAAGAAATAATTACCTTTCTTTCTTATTCGTAAACTTCTTAATGTTCTACTTCGTATTGATTAGATTAGAAGAGCAACAGAAAGTGCAAATCAAAATTGAAGATAGAGGAAAAGAAGACTGAACCTAATTTCGTAAACGAATGAAAATGTAAATAGGGTCGTGTGGTGAACATTAACAATAGAAAAAAGCTTTCGGATTAGCCCTTAGTCTTGCCATCAGGAGAGCATGAAAGACAGCTGGCGGGAGCAAAATAACAAGAAGAAATTCGATATTAGCCATCACTGCAGCTGCATTTAAGAACCGGGGAGATTGACGTGAAAAATAAAGAATTTCCAGATCCCAAGTCTGAATAAAAGAACAAACATGCTTTAATTTACCTCAAAGCAATATTTTACATTATTGAGTGGACTCGAGAAAAGTATCCGCCAATAATGCATTCGAAAATGCTTTCGCATAAACGGGAAGTGTAATGGAGCACAACAGAATTAAGAAGAGAGCTAACAGATGCTGTAAAACGGGAAGAGGAAGGGGATTTGTCAAAATACAACTCGGGGAGAGAGAATCTCAAAATTACGAGATGGAAGCTGCAACTAACAACATAGAGTTGAAGTTTATGATTTGAATTCGGGGTGTATCTACGCCATTATTAAGGGACTGCAACTCAGAGTTGGATGAGAATGTTTTTATCATGGATACCTCTCATCGCCCACGATTCACGCTTGCTGTCAAAACTACGAAAGGAGGGTTTCCAGAGCATATCGCATATTTAATAACAAATAATAAAGCATGCGGAAATTTGATAACCCGCGTGGAAGTCTATTTGTGGATCTCCATATTTATACTGAGTAAACAGCATTAACACGAGCTAGATCAAGCCCAGCATTTTTCTCAATTAAAATTGAACTAAACCGAAAAAAAACTGCGACTGCGATTCTTTTATAGCGAGACAAAATTGGAGGACTATATATATATATATAGCTTATCGTCCTAACTAATCTTCTGAGGAAGACGAAGTTCAATTCCGTCGAAATTATCAATAAATAACGTGTGAGTGTTCCTTTTGTGTTCTCATATTTTGTGTTGCTGTCAAAGTATATATATATATATATACATATTACATAATTATACATGCATATATATTAATGTATATTACACTGAAATATTTTACTAAAATTCTTCCATCCTTCACCTTCATTTAGTCATCAACTGTAATATCAGTGTAATATAAAATGGTAACTAAATCCCTTTCAAAGATTCACGCAATTTAAAAAAAATCTTTGCTTGAGGAGAAACCGTTTCACAATAAAAAAGTTATATTTAATATCTTCAAACCGAAAATAAAGATTACGATTACATCACATATGTTGATTACTCTAACTTAATACGAGTACCAAAGAAATGTAACGAACTACTTTGTTCAAACTCAAAGACTGAATCATATATTGTACTACCAGCAGTTCACTGTTTATTTCAATGATATATTTAAATTAACATTTTCCGTCTTAATAGCAATATTGCTATGATAAGACATGTCATGTAATAAATGAAAATTTAATAGGTATTCTTATTGTTTGACCACGGTTTAAAGCCGATTATTCTACATCAACAGCCAAGTTGCAGCGCCGTATGAAACCATGTACCCCATCAAAGTTTTATTGAGTCTTTTCCTAACTCCCTAACTCATCTTTCCTTGTCTTTTACCTTTTCCTTGTGAATTCTTCTTTGCCTTTAACAATAGTTCTCCTGATGCCAGTACTACTTTTACCATCATGGTCCAAAACACTATCAGAATAGGTAAACTGTTTCACCTACCTTCAAATTTTAACGGCATCGTCTTTTCAATTAATTAATTAAAATTGGCAATTTTCCACAAAAAAAACCTTTTTATTAATACGACCGGTTTCAATGCAACTATATCATCTTCTGGTCAGAACCAGAAGATGATGTAGTTAAAGAAAGTTAAAAGAAAAAATTGAGTCATTAATGGAAAACTATCTAGCTTCACCATGAACTTAATATATCTATTGAACGTTTTTTTCAGAAAAATCAGTGGAATACTAAGGAACAAAGTATAAAAATATGTTAAGTCTCAGAACACCCGCTGACAACTCGCGGGATTTTCTATTGCTGCGCACATTTTAACAATTCGGAGTAAGCGAAGTAGAAGAACCACAGTCTGCCACTACCGCAGCAGGATGCGTACTCAGTGTAGACTGCCCACTGCCACGCTAGACCGAAACGTGTTACTTTCCTCATATATGCTAACGATTTTATGAACATAGTACGTAGAGAGTACGCATCATGTGAACTTCATTAGATTTCTCTCAATCCAGTGACAATCAACTCACTCATCATTAAATTAAATATTTAAACAAGTGTTAACAAGCCAATTGATAAAATATGCATTAAAGAATCAAAAGTAAAAGTTATCAAATGAAACCATCATCAAATATTTGTACGCATAAATTGTGAAATATTTATATACCCTTGAAAGAAAGCAACGCTCTGGCAGGAGAATATATAAAGCGTTTTAACGGCGTTTAAAAGACGTTTTGAATATATAACGCGTTTAAGGGCGCAAATGATCTTGCGAAATGGGCATCAATTTGTTTAGAGACGTTCATTTAATTGTTAAAGGTTATCATTAACTTTGGTGGTGCATTCGGTAATTTTTGTGCCCAGCCATGGAGGGAAGAAAGAAATGAAAATGCATGCATAGCCAGGCGAGCGGAAAACAGAAACCCAGAATGCTCTCACGAATATCCTAGCTTATGAATACCAAAAACCTTCAGCTTTTCGTTTCCCGTAACCCCCATTTAGCCTGCTGAGCGATTACGAAGGACCGTCATACAGACTCATGATAGAGGGTACACACACGTCCCTGCCACCCGCCCTATCACAGACACACGGGGACGGACGCGCGGCCGTAGGTAGAGTAGGTAGTTCGAGGAGGGGGAGAGTGGGTTCTTCCTTTTCCCGCTCCAAATACAACCGGCGAGATTTAGACCGTTATTCACCGTTTGCAACGGAAACACATGGTCCCAGCCATAACCGCTTGTGCTCGGAATATCCGCGGCAGAGGCGCACATCATTGTGGAGTACAGAGGTTTCCCCAATTAACCACTCGCGGAGCTCGGAAGGGGCGGAGCGGCCGCAGGGGGAGGGGGAGTTTCGGGGGTTGGGGAGAGAGAGCCAGTGGTCCGTGGAGTGCGGGGTCTTCGCCGGCGTCCCTTTGGTTAGCAAAATGTGTACCCCACTATGTGAAACACTTTTACGAAACGCACCCCCATTTTACTGTCGACATCAGCAATGCTCGTCGCATATTACTGGTGGCTGAAGTAGTATGTTACAACGGCTTAGTTTGTTCTTTTCCTTTCTTTTTTAACCCTCTTGCTCCTCTCTGGTGCTCAACCTTTTTTTTTACGTCGACGACGACGCGCAATTGTCGGCTGATGTTGTTTGGTCACACGCTTGAAAGAGCCCTTGTTTGAAGGTTTTTGGCGTAAAAAGCAATAGATTTGTATTAGCTTTCATTGCTACGATATTGACATCTTTATTTTTTTTAATACTCCCCTGTGCCCCATAGAGTTATAAACGAGATGAGATGTATGATTTCAAGAGTATTTTTTTTTGGGATGACCTGGGAAAATTAAATCTTGTGCGGTGTCAATGCGTGGACTGAATGGTAATCAGCAATATCACGAGTCGTAAAGCGAGTCTTTTATTAAGCTCGTGAGGGGAATTACGGTTTACCTTGGCTTGAATATAGCTGTCGTAGAATAGTAATCACTCTGAATGCTGGGTTAATCGGTTTTCTACATCGCCGCATTAAACTCTATGGAAATTGCGTATTCTGGTTCATTTTTAAAGCAATTGAACTTCCCAAGAGCAATTTTTAATACCTGTAAAAAGATATTTTGAACCTTCACAATAATATAATATACGTAATACAATGAATACGTGGTGTACGTTTACGCAATATAATAAATACTTGATCATTACACAATGACAGCAAATAATATGAACGAAAATATATTTCCTCAATTAGTCCTAATCCTATTCAGCCCAGAATTAGTTAACAGTCAATCAAGGCAGAAGTTAGAGTCAATTGAACTATTTAGTAGTATAAAAATATACGCTCATACATTTATACTTTTGAGCAAAATGTATCATTTGATAAATGTGATAAATCTAAGAGGATATGTGGTTCTAACGTAGCGCTAGAGATGCAAGCTGATTCAATTTTAAATATTGAGCGCAAAGATTTAATAAAGCTGCTGGAAGAGGCTAATTTTTGAGTGAGAGGGTCTGATTAAGGAAAATAAAAGTTCCAACGTTGCGGAAGATGGGAACGATTTTGAAAGGTCGACCATAAAATTTTATCATCGCATTAGATTATACTTTATCGTGATTAACACTGTTTTGGGTGCCCATAATCTGAGTCTAGAGAAGACTAGGTCGATGGTCTGGGTTTAATAAGTGGGCATATGCATGCCGCGTTAATGGCCGTAATACCCAGCGAGTATGCGCAATCTTCGTTGACATGTAGTAGCTCTCTGTTATGAGGTTTTCCCGAAAGCCCTACTCCGTAATCAATCCTAATTATCCTAAAAATGGACTGGAGTACTCAGAACACTCTGTTCACACCATCTCCCATTTCGGAGGAAAATTAGGAAGGACGGACGCCTATTTCATTAAGCTGCAATCATACTTCTTACTGCTAAAACTCGTGCGCTTTTATTAATAAGGTTACTTTCATAATTTCATGAAATAACTGTTTTCAACTGGGGTGATAGTTTTGAGTAATGTAATTTTTGTGCCATAATGGTATAATGGATTGTGGCAAAGTAAGTATACTTGCAGAGCGATTATAGCACAATGACCTACTTTATTCAGCTTGGATTTAGTTGTATATTTCATAAGATTATTTCTCACCGAGAAAATATATACATCTCTTTGGAATAAGAAGATTAATAAGTTACACATTGAAACAATTTGATAACTTAAATGCTTGGCGAGAAATTTCAAGCGAAGTTTACTGGTCTATAAGCATTTGATCAGTTTGCTGATTCTTAGTGGTTACCAAGAGGGAGAAAGAGAAAATTGGAAAGGTATTCATGATAAATATAAAAAAATACCGAGGGTTTAACGAAAAATCCTCTTTCTACA
This sequence comes from Hetaerina titia, assembly GCA_037158775.1. Lineage (NCBI taxonomy): Eukaryota > Metazoa > Arthropoda > Insecta > Odonata > Calopterygidae > Hetaerina > Hetaerina titia. The sequence continues at coordinate 63,989,956 of CM073769.1, forward strand.
AAATATATAACTAAACTAAATCAAAAACCTTCACTCCTACCATTATCTCATCTTTATGCAATTCATATCTGTATTCAATTCACGCATTGTTGGATATAAACAGGAATTATTAGATTCTTTCCCGTTTGAGTCAACATTACTGAACAGGTAATGTGGTCTCAGTGTGGTCTCACTCCAAAAGTAATGCAAGTTTTAAAAAGAAATTAATCGAGCAAATTTGCACAAACACTTAAAATTCTTCAAAGTACTGTTCTTCAGCTTCTACACATTTTTGCCAGCGACTCTGCCATGACTGGTACACGCCCTGGAAGGCGTCTTGTGGGAACTCTCGCAAGATCTTCACCACGGCTGACTGGATCTCTTCTATGGACGAAAAACGGTTTCCTTTCAGGGTTGCTTTAATCCAAGAGAACAAAAAAAATCTTCTGGGGTGACGTCAGGACTATAGGCAGAGTGGCGCAGCGTGGGCAACTGGTGTTTGTTCAGGAACTCGAGGTATAGTAGCTCGTTGTCGTGATGGATTTGCTAGGTAGCGGAGATGTCTTTTCTCGTCCTGATGTCCCTCTTTCGGAATCTTTTCAGCACATCCACGTAGTAGAAAACGTTAACTGTATATCCTTGGAGCAAACTCCTTATGGACTACTCCTCCACTGTCGAAAAAGACAATAAGCATTTTTTTCACTTTATATTTGCTCATTCTTGCCTTTTTGGGTTTGGGGGACTGGTCGGTGTGCCACTCACAGCTTTAGAGTGTTGTTTCTGGGTCGCAATCAAAAACCCAAGACTCATCACCAGTGATGACGTTGTCCAAAGAATCAGGTTGATTTTCAATACGTTGCAAAAGTTCAATTGAAATTTCCGCTCGGTTGGTCTTTTGGTCTTCTGACAAGCACGTTTGAACTTGAGCTTGGCGCAAACTTTCTAAAGCGATAGCGCTAAATCTTCAGTAACAATACGGAACACAACATTAGAAGACAAGTTCAGTTCATTGGAAACTATCTTGATACTCAATCGATGGTCAGAGTCCAACAATTATCGAACGCGAGCCACATTGATTTCGGTTTCGCTGGTTGAACGCCCAGAGCGTTCTTCGTCGTGACCTTCATCACCGCACTCTTTAAAGGCCTTTAACTACCTCAAAACTTGTGATTAGGACAGAACAGTCTCCGTAAGCCTCTTGAGTCATTTTGTTTGTCTCCTTTAAGAGATTTTTTCAGTTTAGCACAGAACTTAGTTATCGCGTAACGTTGCTCGATCGTCGATTCAATTTTTTTCGTGACACGGTTGGCAAGCAGACGTTTACAATAATTGATATCTTGCCGCTTTTACAGATTAAAAAGCACTAAGACCGGTTCAGCGGAAAGCATAGCGTCTTTTCCACTAACTGTAGATCTAACTCTACATAAATACCCTGCGAGCCACCAAAAAGGTGTGTGGCAGGCATGGTGTAGCACCACGAGGGAAGGGTAAGGGTTGAGGGGGTTTGGGGTTAGGTGAGGAAAGGTGGGGGTGGGTGGGGCAATATCCTCGCGCAGTCCCTAACCTGTACGTTAATACTTAATGTAATGAACTAAGTCCTAGGGAATTTCGGCTACAAGCATTCTGGTCCCTTATCGTTCTTGGAAAAAATGACATTTAAACCTGTCAGTCTTGCAGTCTATCTCTCTAGTCTTATATTCGTGATCCCTTCGACCGTAATACGTTGGGGTTCGTATTATATCCTTGATGTCATCGGAAAAGGGCCCATCTTTAAATGTTTTTAATAAGTTTAATCTATATTGGAAACGCCGCTGTGTAAGAGAATCCCAACCTAAATTGTCTAGCAAAGTGGATACGCTGCTGAGTTGGTCATATCAATGTTTGACAAATCTAGTCCCCCTCCGCTGAACTCGATCTAATTCCGAAACCAAATTTATATTATGAGGATCCCATATACTGACAGCATACTCTAGGTGGGGCCTGACCAAGGCAAGGAAACATCGTTCTTTCACCTTTTCGTCGCATTTACCTAGCACTCTTTTCACAAATCCCAATTTTTATTAGGACGACCGCATATTTCTCGTATGTGTTTTCCCCAGGACAGATCGTGAGTGATTGTTACACCCAAGTATTTAAAGGAATCTACCCTCACGATATTGGTTTGTTTCACTTTGTAACTATAAGGGAGGGAATTACTCTTTTCCCAGAAATGTATTACTACGCATTTTTTAAAATTTAATTCCAATTGCCATGTATCGCACCAATTTTGAATTGCATCTAGGTCGTTCGCTAACACGACTCTGTCTTCGTGACTTCGGATGTCCCCATAAATTACTGCATCTTCGGCGAAAAGACGGAGCTTGCTATTAACTACGGTACTGAGGTCATATATGTAAATAAGGAAAAGGAAGGGACCTATGACACTTCCTTGTGGTACACCCGACGTGACCTTGATAGTATCGGATGATACACCGTCCAGGACGACTGTTTGGACACGATCACTTAAGAATTGTTTAATCTAGCTAATAATACTCTCGTGTATTCCATAAGTTTCCAATTTCGCGAGTAATTTGCAATGAGGGACTTTATCGAAAGCTTTCTTAAAATCTAGGAATATCGCATCAACTGGAATATTACTTTCACCGGAGTTCAATATATCATGTACAAAAAATACTCTAAGTGGTTTGATCCCACTCCAATCACTAGGAGCTGCGGGGAAATTTAGCTGCATTGCTTTCGGAACGCACCACGTAGTCTATTTTGGTTATTAATAGCAATTGAAGAAGCATGTCGAAAATTTTCAAATTGGGTAATGTGCGCGTACCGAAAAAAATAACAACATAAATCGCAACTCAAGCAAAACAGCAACCTACTAAGAGTGAGTGATGATCCTAGAGACACTTCTCAAACGAATACTTACTTCTAGGCAATCACAAAGTAGGGTTAGTTTTTATACAAATTTCGACACATTAGAAAAAGTTGTGAAGAAATTAAAAACCAAAATAAAGAAATTTTATTACTGACGGCTAAATATTATCATAGGAATCTACCACCAGTTTCATTGGTGGAGATTTTCTTCTAGCACTTGAGAGAAAAAACGCCACTAATTACTATTTATGTTCGCCAAACTGAGCAAGAAAAACTCGACCTTTGTTTGCCACTACTGCTCTAAAACTTCAGTTTATGTTCTATTTTAGGAAGACAAACTTAGGAAATGATTCTTCGTGCTTAAGTAAAAATTCGATTAATGCAAAGAGAGTTTAGCGGTTAGGGTCAGCTTTTTCACACTCTTCAACAAGCATTATTTCCAGTACTTACGTGACCACTTTTGTAAGCAATATTCACGATAGCACTTCGGCCACCATTCTGGCTTCTACAAAAAGAGAGTTCATGTGGGACCACAAAACGTTCCTCGTTTATCGGTTTCAATCTGGATATAAAAATGAAAAAACGATATCTTATTTTTTTCGTCATGTCTAAAATTTTATAATGTCGCAAAATATTTCATGAGGTTACTTGGAAAATGATAACAACTTGGCTTGAATCCATCCATTATTTTTGATACACTAAATTATATTTTATTTTCATTCATCTCATAACTAATTTTACCTTTGTCGAATAACACTCGAGAATGAATATGTAGGAGAAATAAACCGCAAAGTTTGATCAAATAAATTAAATTTATCAATTAGAGTTGGTAATACATAATTATGCATTTTAGTTGCGAGCATATATTTAATGAAAATATACTCAAAATCTTTTATATCAGCGCGAGAACTGTAAGATATTATCTAAAATGAAATGAATGTCACAAAAATTTCATTTAATGTTTGGTCCCCATTAATGACAGTCAACGAGTTTTATGAATTGATATAAATATTCCTCCTACTGACCTATAACCATCAGCTCTAATTAAAATAATAATTACTCTCAATATTATTACTTTTAGTTATTTTACCGATTAAGGTAGATTTGGGATGGACACATACTATGAAACGGTGCCAGGATAGCCCTTGCCTCTCATAACCAAACCACCTGTAGTTTGTATCCCATTTCCAATTAAAATATTCTGTATCCATCTTTCCTGCTTCCTTAAGATATCCCCGAATTCTCCTCCACCTTAGTACGTCTTCGTTATTTTTTCCTTTCCATTTCACTTTTTCCGACCTTCCTCAGCATTATTATTTGCGTTAACTGAGTCACTTAAGTCTAACGTTATTCGTCCTTTATTTCATGGACAGATATAATAAACATTAAATTATAATCTGCAAGGTAAATGTTGATAAAGATAAAATTGAATATTCCTTTGTTCGCCATGGTACAAAACATGCCGTTTTTTATATTTTTTATTGTGATCCATATAACAGTCTTCTCTCTAAGTGTGAAAGGTTTTTGATGCATTGTATGCATAAAATATGGGAACCAATTGAAAATAGTTTCCTGCGTTTTAATCCTAGAAACTTTCCACAAATTTAAAGCTCCATACGAAATATCCCACGCATATGTTTTTACCTTATTCGCCCCGTTGCCATGCAAAGGAAATATAAGATTCCAAAACAAAAACTATTAAGTAAATGTAATTTCATGAAATATCAAAGCTGTAGCTTTATTTTACAAAGGTGCCACAATTAACTATCTAAATATCCTTTTTCTCAGCAGTCATCAATGTGAGGAACTTAAAAGTCAAGAGTTTCGCATTCCTCTCAGATTATTATTAGGCAATCTACTGGTTAAGGTAGATTTTAGAGTACCAAATAAATTTGTTTTTTAAATAGTTGGTAAAACCAAATTTGAAATGGTAGCAGAAAAGGTGGGATAGTGTTAAACATCTTTATTTCAGAGTAAGTTAGCAAAAAGTTTATCTGCTGTGAAAGTTTACAAATTGGGATGTTATAACCTCCTTTAAAAGAACAGAAAATTTTATTTTATATCCACAAAAATATTGGTAAAAAGTATTTTTTATTATTATAGTTTGAATGATTTAGATATATTAGAAAATAGGAATAGATTGGAGGGACAGGCTAATCCGCAACCTGTACGGGAACGGAGAGTCCAGATGGACAGTGTTACGAAGAGGTGAAGGCCGGGTTTTCCCTTGTCATCGGTGCTGTTCAAAGTACAAGTATATGTGGAGGAAATGATTAAAGAGGCATTGGAAAAACTCCAGGTATGAATGAAAGTCGGCGGGGAATTCGTAAAATCAGTTAGGTTTGCTGATGACAATGCTCTAATTTGTCAGTCAGCCAAGAGGATTGCTGCATTTATGAGTGAATTGAAAATTCAGTGCGTTAGATATGGGATGAGAATATACATATATATATATATATATATATATATATATATATATATATATATATATATTCTTTAATATATATATATTTTATATATATATATTTTTTTTTCAGAAAGAAAAATGCTAAGCTTAACATTAAATAGGAGGGCAAAAACAGCAGATAGAACAGTTTACGTTTCTCGGAAGTGTTTTGAACCAACACGGTCATAATAGTAGGGGCATAAGGAGAAGAATTGTGCTAGGCAAGGAGGCTTTCTCAAGGAGGAGGGGGCTGATGATGGGGACGTTGAGTAAGGATGTTAAAAAAAGGACTCGTTTGAACTTTTATATGGAGCGTATTTATATACAGCGGGGAAACATGGTCACTGAACCAGAATGATAGAAATAGATTGGATGCTTTTGAAATGCGGGTGTGGAGAAGGATGGGGAAGGTGAAATGGACCGACAGGGAAAACAAATGTGGAATTGCTAGGTATGGTGAGGATAGGGGATTGTTGGGAGAAATCCTAAGGAGGTAGGAAAATTGGATGAAGGGCGTATTGATCGGAAGTGGGATATTGAAGACTGTGATAGAGGAGAGATTGTTTGGCAAACGAAGAAGAGGCAGGGTTATTATAGGGATGTTGGACTGAAATGAAGGGAGGAGGGAAGTAATCAGAGATGAAGAGGGGCTTTTTGTAGAGAAGAATGTTGGGTTGTATTTTGTTAGGAGAAACAAAATACGTATTTATTTGGTAGTTGTGTCCATCCAAAACCTACGTTAACCGGTAGATAACTTAATAAATAAAGGAATCTGAAGTAATAGAATTTTATACTGGGGAATAGAGGAAAATTGCTATAATTTTAGGCAGTTTTACTTTCCATTTCCATCTTATACCGCATGATCCTTTGGCAAAGATTTTGGGATTATTTATAAAAATCTTCGTTGATTTTTTTTTCAAATCAACAGCCAATATATAGAGAGTGAGGTGGAGTAGATATTTATATATTTTCACCTACATACCGATATTGACAAAAATTGTATAAGTTAAAAACAAAGACACCAATATTTGGTCATTATTTCATTTCAAAGAATAATATTTCAGGAATAATAATAAAATCTATTATAAATACACCAACAGGTGCGGAAGAAAAAGATTTCGTTCTCGACGGTTGGTGTTTACAAAATTATGCATTCTCACCCGGTCATTGGGAAGAAGCAAAACATAAACGCAGTGTGTTCAACCGGCACATTTAGCATTAAGTCTCACCTGTTTGCTCAACAATCGATCCTCCGACTCCCTTTGCCTGGAATTTTAAAAAAACACTCCCCGAGACGACCCTCACCACGGGCATACGCGGAAGTTTCGAAAACCCAAACAGCGGCATCTGTATCCACCCCTTGCTACGCTCACACATTTATATAAACACGAAAACATATCAAATATGATCCCAACATCGAGGAGGATTCCGTTACAAGCTGCCCGAGTAAACGCTGCGAGAATGTTCATGTGGGTGTGTTTATTGGAGGAGGAGGGGAAAGGGAGGGCAGTAAAGCGTCCGTGTGAGTAAGCCGGAAAACATTTGCAACTCTCCCCGCGTGTCAAACCCTTCCTTTTCTCCCCCACCCCCACCAAAATACCTATCCATTTCCTCCCCGATCTTCATTAAATAATAAAAATCCACGCGATAATTTCACGAGCAAGTTTAAACCGGTGGAAAGAAAGGAGCCCGCCCGCCAACATAAAAGACTCAAGGGGGTGAGGAGGAGGGGAGGGGAAGGAAACTGAGGATGCGGGGTCGGTCGGGGTAATGCGTGCCGAGGAATAGATTTGGCGTGAGGAGACGGAGAGATGGATGGAAATCCTAGGGAAGAGGACACGGGGAAGTGGCGGAGAGGAAAGCGAGGGAGGAGAGGGATTTAGATGAGATGGGAAGCAAAGAACGTCTGGTGGGAGGACGAGTGGAGAGGGCTCGCTGGTAGGGCGAGGGGGGGGAATGGCGGACGGGCTGGGAGAGACTGAGGGTTAGGGATTGTGGGGCGGGGAGGGTGGGGCAGGGAACGAGAGCGTAAGGCTTGAGACTTTGAGAAGTCTTACCTCAGCGCAGCTAATGGGTGCTGAGTGAGGCGCTTTAGCCAAAGACTGTGTGTAGCTAAAGGGCTCTGTGAATGTTTACTCAAGGATCCCTCCCTCCCCTGCTTCCCTCCATCTATATCATTGCCTTCTCCTTTGATGTGGGTGAGATAGGGGCGCGGGGATGGGAGGGGGTGACTGCTAGGTAGGGATGAGGCGACGGGACAGAGATGGAGGTCGAAGGGCGGTTTGGGTGCGGATAAAGGGTGTGGGATGGATACCGTTGACTCCCACTCCGCTCTGCCCCTCCCTCTCTCCCACGCCCTCATATCCCTCGGCCTCCTCCCAAAGTCTCCCTCCCCCGTCCCTCACCCTCAGTCAACCACCCACCATCCGAACCACCTCCTCCTTTTGGAGAGCACCCCACTTCGACCCCAACCACCTCACACTCCAATCCGTTCTCACCCTCCCAATGCCCCCACACCAGTGTCCTCTCTAAGTATCCGAATATAACGGCGGAGGGTATGGCGAGGCTTAATTGAATCCTGGAAGGATGGAGGGGATGGGTGGGTGCAGGAGAATTACAACGGCATGGAGTGGGCGAAAGGGGTGGGAATTGGTGGGAATGGGAGGTGGTGGAGGAAGGACTTTAAAGGCAGGGGATTAGTAGAATTGCATTTTTTTTCTGTAATAGCAAAGCGCGAGGGAGGGAAGGTGTTTCTTTTGGAGGAAAGGAGAACAATAGGTTTACAGTGCGGGAAAATGGATCGTCCGCTTCCGAATAGGTGTTTGCATTTGGGAGATGGGCCACAACACAATGGTGCAAATATTTATCGATTTGATTGCGGTCGTAGAAGGTAATAGGTAAAGACCCTTTTTTCCCAAAGGAATTATCTAACTAGGGAATCGGTATCTATTGGGGAAGCTGTAGAGATGAAATTTTTCTATGTTTTCTTAAAATGAATATTAAACGACGTCGCACGTTGGAACTGAGTGTGTAATCACTCTGCAAATATGTCTTACTTTTTTATGCTCGCGCATTTCTTCATCAGATATTTTTATTTGATTAACTGCGTTTATCATGGATTCAAAAACAAATTTATATTTATCGTCTGATCTCATTCATAACATTCATTATTTGGAAATTTAATATACATGCACGAACGATTTACATCTTAAAAGTTCAATTATCACCTGCATAGGATTTATAACGTAATCTGAGTTCGTCGTCGTCGGTAGAGTTCGGCATATGTTAACATATTATTAAATCCTGTTAATAAAACTCGTTTCATTTTGAAAATAAAGTGATTGAACCAAGAAATAATGGCTTGAAAAAGATATTTAATGAAAGCGTAACAATGGTTATTAACATATTTCTCACATATCACTGGAAAGAGGGTAATAAAACCGCATAACCGTGCAATAATTCATGTTCTTTTGGAATAATTTGTTCATATTTAAATCTTGTTGACGAAATGGACTCGGCAATTTTTTTGATTTATGCGTCACATTTTGGTTGACCATGGATATTTTCACATTGTAAAACGCTTTATTACAGTCATAAAATATATAACCCCCAAACCGCATTAATATAAATAAAATTCAGCCCATAATAATATAACTCACTGTGCTCGTATATAATTCAACCGGACTACGCAGAAAATAAATCAATATGAGGAGCAAAGTTGAAGGAGGGTCAGTCGATAGGTCTAAATGAAAGAGGAATTGGGAGACGGAATCAGTGAACCTATTGAGCGGAGGGAATACTCCGGATCAATCTCGTGTGTAAAAGAATGTGAGAAAATAAGAGACTTGCATAGGGGCGAGAGTGGAGACGAGAGGAGGAGGGAAGGATGAGGAACAGAAGGAAAATTAAAACAAAGAAGGTAACATCTTTGTGGAGGAGAGGGCCGGAGCATGCGGGCGGCGATGTTTGCACAGAGGGGCGAAATTAGGAAAGGAAGTTTGAGGAGAGGGCAGCGGCGGAGGTAGACTAAGCGAAGAATGGTTGCCACACGGAAAGCAAGAAACAAAAGTTAAGAAAGAAAAATAGAAAAGGCATAGGCAGAGTTGACAACCAGTGCAGCGAACAAAAGTCGATCGCGGGGGTTAGCGGGTAGGCTGGTCGAGGACAAAACTTCTGGGATTGGATTCGGACCTCTGATCCCTTGTCTTCAATTATATGGTTATGGAGAAGAGGATGAATGCGTGTTTTGCCTGTTGCTGTAGTGTTTTGCCTTGGTCCAATGCGTAACCGCGGTCTTTTGCATTTCCAGCCGCCAAGGTTCGTTCCTAAGGCGGAGAGAATTCTTCCGCGTTGTCAAGACGATCTAATTCCTCCCGGCTCAGAGCAGCCTTGGCGTCTTCTTTGCTGTGTCCAAGCTGGTTATAGGGCGGTAATGACGGTCCCACGGGCAGACTTGCATATCTTCCTTTTGGAAAGGCAGAGACTTCCGTAATCTCGTGTGTTTAAAGTATTCGTGCTAAATAGCCAGATAGCATCACACTAAATGGAATCCCACATACGCATCGTATGATATAGCACTGTACATTCGCATCACCCGTGCCACGATTGAGCGCTTCCACCCGTTTATACGTGTATCGTTTTTTGACGCGGGGTTGGCCTGACTGTGAACATATTGAAACGTGGACATCCGTGCGGGCATCTTTTGTGGAACGTGCGTTTTACGGAGGGAATACAGCAAATTTGGCACGTCGGTATATTTCCAATTTTTCTTTTAAACTTTCCAAGTAGAGGTAACTACAGCTGGAATTTATATTTTAAAATAAATTATTGATAAAAAAATCATAATAGTTTAAGAAAATCGTTAATTCGCATATGAAGCTTATTTTGTTCGATTTTTAATTGCAGATAGGACAATAATTTATGCTGGGGTTGCCCAATCACGAGGTAAAAGAGTTGAAGCATTAAGACTGTTGGCAACCCTGGGTGCTTAATGACGAAAAAAACTCGTGAAGTCACTCAAATCAACTATTTATTAGCAATATGGTAGGACCGTAGATCTATAACGTATTTTTTACATTAAACATTACATAATGACCAAATTTCCATCCATGTCATGCATATTTTGTCGATCTTAACAATTAGTCTATGACCTTTAAGTTGTCTGAAGCACTAAACATCATTACTAGAAATAAATGAGTCGTTAAAACTGGCAGGACCTGTGGTCCACTCTTTAGGCATACTGAAATGAAGACGTAGAAGAAAGTCATAAACTTCAGGAAACGAAACCGGATCTTTGGGATGAGAAGGAAACCATCGACCACCCAGGTGCGATCCTTTTGCGGAGCTCCTAAAGAGAGTTACACAACAGTGGAAAGGGTCGGCAACATAAAGTGATAGCGCGGCTGGAGAGCGTGGGGGAGGTGGTAAGGTTGGGAGACTTGAGGGTAGAGAATTGAGGCTAAGAAATGAGAGAAAGGTGTATGTTGAGGTGGGTGGATGGGGAGGGTGGGCGGAGAAGGAAGAAGGGGCGGAAAGACTCCAGGTGGGAGAGAAAGAGAACTGCGGGATGTGGGGTGAAGGAGGAGAAGGTGAGGAGATGGGGGAATCGGTGCGACACAGTGCTCCCGCCGAGTGCCGAGGTAGAGCGGTTAATTAAGCGGAGTAGTTTGGTAAGAAGCCGGGCTAGGAACGAGGTAGGTACACATGGGAAAAGTGAGGCTGGTAAATGCAAGCCGGGCTCCGGAGTGGTGGTTTTTTTAAAAGGTTAAAGGGCGCGTGGCGGGTGCGAGAGGGAGGGAATGTGGGGGGTACGAGAGGCGAAGTAGGAGACGACTTGGGGAGGCATAGGGGGTGGGTGGGGGTGGATGTTCGTCTCTCCCTCCCCTCACGCACGCCCCGTCACCCTTTTCCTCGCAGGCGAAGGCGGCGACTTAAGGAGATGAGGAGGGGTCGGGTCGGACGGGATCGAGTGGGGAAGGTCTCGGGCGCGAAAGAAACTCGAGAGGAAATCTGGATCCGCAATCTTAAGATTTGCAAACATGCGGAGGGACTCGGGGTAGCATGGGGGAGGGATGTAGGCGGGCGGAGTGGGTATTGGGGGTGTGTGTGTGTGTGAGCCTCGTGGGGGGGAAAAGCAGTAGCGGAGAGGAGTCGAAGGAACTCGAGAGGAGGATGGGAGACGACGAGGACACGGTATGAGAGAGAGAGAGAGGGGGAGGTTGATAGTGAGTGAGAGATATTTGGAATGACTCAAAGTTTTCAACTAGCGTGGACTTTGCAAAAATGTTATCGCATTTAGGTCATGGATAATTTGATTTCCTCTCCGGGAAGCGTGCAAGTTGGAGGACGAGCTGTGGAAGTTTCCGTAGCAATTAAAGGAGAAGGGCAAATAATGCACGATTTGTTAAAGGAGGAATGTCTCCACTTACAAGGGCCCTTGATTCACAATCAGTGATGGCAAGGGGGGAGATCATTGGAGTTTGTGCGACTCACTCGACTGTGACTCATCGTGAGGGTGAAGAGTCATTTGGTGACATTCATTCATGTTTTCTCAAGCGGAGTACACGATGACATTGAGAACAATTTATTTATGTAAATAATTCTGTTGCTAAAGTTCCGCTTTAGAGTCTTCCAATTTGAAGAGTCTAAAGGCAATACATTTACGCTTCAATAAGTAGAAGTGGGAAATGCTTTAATTTTTCAGGCAATTAACGGATATTTAAAAAGAACATTTGTTTAAATATGGTCTTCACTAATCGCACAAAAATCAACCAAAGTCAGTAGAAAGGCTTTATAAATCGGACAAATTGAAACTTTTGGTATAAATCTGAAAAAAAACTTAAGTTTTAACTGGCTTGTAGTTAGAGGTCTTTAAGTTTTGGAGAATAACGAATTGAACAAAAATTAATGTTGCCTTGTGTTTGGTAATTTAAAATGAAGGGCGGAACTTTTACTAGCATCTCAATTTGGTAGAATATAGTATGAGACCAAGCATGAAACTAATATCCGACTTCAAATTGGAACATACACTCAAGGAGAGGGGTGAAATGATAAATTTAATTTTTGAAGTTTAAGTAGTCTAAGGTACCAGAATCGTGTTATTTTAAGTAAAAAATTCCGCTATGTGCCACTTTTTTTATATTTTATTGTAGAAATTTCCATGATTTCTCTCATATCTTCTACGACACTGCGTGCTGCGAAACCAACTCAATGTTGGATGATACAAGCGTCAATGGATACATTTGGGTAATGGGAAAGGGTTTTCACACATCGGATTGCTAGCGGAAAAATTTGTTGTTGTTTTCATAAAACTCATCATAGTTCACTCACTCAAAATAAATAAATTAATTACCAATCAAAATCAATTCTGACACACATTATATCTGAAAACCTTGCAACTTTTTTAATAACTACGTGCTAACACTCATCTTCTTAAGGTTCATTCCAAAGAACATTTTAAAGTTAAGTATATCCCGATGCAACGTATATATTTTCCTACTACTCTTAAAAGGCTGGTAGTACGTAGCGCTCCGATGCTATTCGGAATTCTGGGTTCAAATCCCTGATGATGCCTTACGGGAAAGAACATTTAAAATTTTAGTGGTAATATGAGCGATTCTGATTGATTTGAGGGAGGCCGCATCATGGATATGAGAAAGGAACTCCTCCTCGTAGACTTTGAGATTAAGTGCGTTACCTGCAATTGGATTTAGTGTGATCTATACTCACCTGTAAAAATAAACCATCATATTGGGTTGATTTCTGAGATTTGAATGAAAGAGTTACCCAACAACACCTGTGGAGCAAAAATCAAGAACTGAGTGACAGCTATCCCCTTCAATGTCTATCTTTTTATTTATCCCGCCACTATCCATCAAATTAAACGTATCTCAAATTTCATGTCAATGGTCATCATTTCCTAAGCCTTGAGTATTATTAATTTAAGTGGGAGATCATTTATATAATATCTGACGATGCCTGAGTTATTAATCCTACCGTTGAGAAGGAATGCGAAAGGGAGACCTACAAATTTCTTTTTTTGCGCTAATTTAGAAGACACGAAAATGCGCCAATGCGGTAGTTGAAGGAGAGAGAGAGAGAAAAAAAATTTTTTTAAATCTCACTCCGAGGCAGAATGCTTACCAGCGCCGCAATTTGCATTGGATCGTGAAAGGGAACACTTGGAACGCAATGTTGGAAATTCGATTCAAATTTTCCAGCCATACGACACGGAGTAGCTGAGAAGGGAAGTGTGGAGAAGGGTGGGAATGGGGAGGGGAGAATGAGTGCTGGTGTGGGACGGGGACAGAGTTGGCGTGAGGAAGGGTGGTGGTTCTGAGAGGGGACGGGTGTAGAGGGGGTAAACGCTGTAAGGAGGGCGTCCAAAATAGGAGAGAGAGGGAGAGAATGGAGGTGAGCTCACGGAGGAAAGAGAGTGTGAGTGGTAGAGGGTTAAACTTGAAGGAGAGATGGAGGAGAGCTGAAGCGAAACAAACAGACTTATCTCTTCTCTATAGTTTGGAGTTATGATTAACTCGCGAACAATGTTTACACTCGTGTCTTGCGGAACTACCGAACGAAGTTAATACAGCGGTGAAATGCATCGTGGGCACGCCTTCTTCCTCGCATCTCCCACACCCGCACGCTTCGCCCTGCTTCTCGGTTCTCTACAAAGGTTTGGCTCACGTAGACCTTTATTCATGAGACGAAGCTAAACTCGATCCGGGAAGCCAGTCGCCTTTAATGTTCAAGAACCTACTAGGGCGTATTCCAGCTTTCAGGGGGCTCTGTAATCTTTGCTTCGTGATGGTTGAGCAGTTGATGAAACCTGATGTGGGGAAATACTTCTAAATAGACACGAGGAGCGATTCCACTGCCGTGACACGAGTATTAAACCGTAAAAGGTTAGTCGTTTGCCAAAATATTTATCAACTGAGAATCTTCACCAATGATTTTATTCGTTTAGATGCGGATTGAAATCCTTTTCAGGTGAATGGGTCATACATAATTTATCAAAGCGATTGAGGTAAAGTCGTCATGATGGTGATGATAATACCTTTTTGTGATATTCTTTTCCGTTACAATGCGCATTCCGGCGATAAAAAACATTTGTTTTGGTACTTTATTACTTGTGTGCATCCAGGCCACACGTTTCGTCGGCTGTAAATTAGCATTCCTTTCGGAATAACACCAGGAAATGCAGAACGCTGCGAGAACTTGGTATTTTTTAACACGCGGTTCGGAATATCGATCCTCCGGATTAATGAACCAAAGGGTTCCGCATGCTTTAAAAGTTAGCATGTTCCACGAGCCAAGCGTAAATCTTAGAGTCACCGCCAGGCAATGCGTTTTAAATATTCACGCGTATTCTGGTTTTAGTACGGTGGTCGCGGCGGTTTTAGATACGCTTCCCATATACAAATGGGACCATGCGACGTGAACAAAGCCAATCTGTTTCTGATTGCGCTCTCTGAATCGTTCCGGGAAACCGAATATTGCCTACTTAAAAACCAATTATTCTGCAATGTCCCATACGGTGCCATGGTTTCGCTTAACCGTAATAGTATTAGTAAGCGAGTGTGTGCCGGAACATAATTATTGGACTGTTCAACCTACTTACATTAGGGATACAAAGCGTTGGCAATTATGAATAGATATCTAGCATAGTGTTTTGGTCGTTGATGGACACCAGCAGAATAAAGATCCTTCGCTAATTACAGAGCATGTTTCAAGATAAATACAGAGTAATAACATGAAGGACTTAAAACTTTGAAAGAATATGTGGGTTCATAATCCAAAGAAATATATATTAAGTATACATCTTGTTAAATTTATTTTAATTTAGTGACAACTGACATAACCATACTTTAATTAAGACCTCAGTAAAGCTGATGACCCGCTGAAGATTAGACACTCCGATCTCATTAATTTAATTGAATAAAAATCTGAAATTTGGGAATTTCATCATTATATCCCAGGTTAAATTTTTTTACATAACATTTTCAAGGTTTTATTTAGTAACTTAATTCTGAGAATATTTTTTCTTATTAAAATATTTATTAGATCTAGTTTCAAAATCTTCATTTACCCAAACAACAAAAATCTGGTGGTTGATTTCTATCTGAATGTTAGTTTGATTCAGAAGAAGGAGTTCACCATTCACAAAAGAATAGGAAATGTGAAATTCTATTCGTGCATTCAAGAAAGAGGTGAGGTTGAATTACTTATGACGAAATTTGACTTCTAAAGAATTTTCAGGTATGCATTTCATTGGCCCAAATTGCATTTTACATATCGTAAAGCAAAGGATGTTACCCAGAATTTGAATCCGCGTGTCCTCAACCCAATCTTGAGTGTAACTACTATGCTACCACATTTATACAATTTTATTTGTAAATAAAATACATATAAATGCGTATTAATTATTAAATAAATGCTACTTTTCATTGGGAGAGAAATTAAATTTAATACGTGTGATTTCCGCTATACAATTCATACCTCCCGGGTTTCAAAGCTTTGTGTCATTTTCACGCAGACACAAAGTGCCGTGTGAATAAAAATAGTACATTGAAAATCACAAGTGCTAAATACAATTTCTAATATGAAACGTTTCCGCAAAGTTATTCCTGAAACTAAACGGTTCCCTATTTTTCATTTACGAGGTAATATCAACAAGAATGATAATTGTATCAGTAGCGGAAAGTTTATTAGGTTATGGGGAAGCTATTAGAGGTTGTTGAATTCGTTGTGGTAATGCTAGATACTTGAAACATAAACTTTTCTAATGAGCAACGCTGCCAAAGTAAAACAATAAGACATTTTAACAAAGCTTCCCGAGTAATCACATTTGCATAGACTTAAGTGATGATGATTCACACATTTTTGTTAACTCCAGAAAGATAATTTATTTTACCTATTTTTATTTGAAGTAAACCGTTAAAACAAAGAACTCAAAAATGAAAAAGAAGAATTCAAACACATAATGAGGTAGATGGAAGTACAAAGAAATTAATCCTAAATTGCGGGGAAACTAATAGAGCGAAAGGAGCGTGTTGAAGGAGACCGTGGCATGACATCAAGAGTTAACGAAGGAAGGGTGGAATGTGCGACCATTAGAGAAAGGGAAAAGATCTATCAGGGAATAAGCAGGGAAGATCCGGGGAAAAGAATCAAATATAAGTTAGGAAAATGATTAACGGAACCAGGGAAGATTCAGGAGAGATGGAAGGAATATATTGAGGAATTATACGGTAAAGGTATTAAAACAGCAAGATTAGGCAAATAAAGTATGACGACGTCAATGGGGATGCTTTAGGACCCGGCATACTTAATTACGGAACAGAAAGAGCTTTAAGGTAATAATGGAAATTAAATAGAGTCACAAGGTTAGGCAAAATTCCCGCGGAATTATTTCAAGGATGAGAAAAACACTGGAGGAAGAATATTCAAGGGCTAACTTGTAGCTTTCATGTGGGAGGAATTTGGCCGGAAGATTTCGTCTAAGTTCCTATCCCAAAAATTGGAATGGTAGCCATGTGTGTGAAATGCAGCACAATAAGTTTTATCTCGCACGCAGCTAAAGTGGTTCTCAAGATCATGAACAAAATGATTGAGAGCAAGGTAAATGATTGCTTAAGAGATTATCAATTGTGGTTCATAAAAAGGAGAGGCTCAAGAGATGCCATCGAAGTAACAACGTAACTAATAGAGAGGCACAGGGTTAGGATACATTTGTTTTTTTTTTTCGTGGATTTCGTTGATTCAATGAGTGAATTGAGTAGAATTAATGACTTTATTGCAAAAAAATAGGAGTAGATTGGAGGGATCGGAGATTTATCCCTATCCGGAACATTTCTCAGACTACTGAAGTGAGAGTGGGGCATTGAGAGTCTGGCCGGGCAGTATTCGGAAGGATGGTGTGGCTGGGGTGCCCATTACACCAATGTTTTTCAAGTTATATGTAGAGTAAACGGTAGAATTGGTATGGTGAGAACTCAATGTAGGAATGATAATCGGTAGTGAATCAATGAAATGAGTTTGAACTTTCGAGGATTGAGATTATGAAGCTTCAGGTAGCCAGTCAGTCAAGGTGTTAGAGTCACTGGTGAGCGTATTAAAAAATCATTTAGATAATTATGGTATTATCAGTATTAAAATTAAGATTTTGAGGGAGAGAATTAAGTTGACCGCTAAAATAAGAAAGAATTAACTGGATTAGATGGAATAGTTAACCTATCTAGGGTGTGTCTTGGACAAAGATAGTTTCAGTAGCCGGGATGTTATAAGAAATGCCTTAGGCATTTAAGTTTTTTACGTAGATACAGAATAGATGGCAGGGATGGTAAATAAAAGGTAAAGAAAACACTAGTGAAAACTTTGGAATAAAGTATTGCTTTGTACCGCTCGGACACTATGTCTTTGAAAAAAAGTGATAGGCGAGGTTTGGAGGCTATTGAGATTTGAGTTTGGAAGAAGAAAAGGTAAAATGGACGAGTATGAAATGCAATGAAGAAGTGTTAGGCATTGAGTGGAAGAAGAGTGCTGCAGGGAGAATTTCAAACAAGACAGGAAAGATGGAATTTTAATTAGTGATGGAATACTGAAGAAGTTAGAATAGGAAAAGAATACAGATATTGGACGGCATAAAGGGAAGTATATTATTATGTATGAGGTATTGAAGATCAGTTTATCGTAGTGAGGGTTATCAGCTTTTCCCTTGTAGTCGTAGTTAAGAATGTAGGAGTATACACTCTGTGTCTATCCAAAACCTCAATCGGTAGAATACCATAATATTGAAAATTAAATTTACAAAATAGGCGAGAGTGGTTTAAGGTAATTTTTAAATTTATTGCTTCATATAATGAATGATATATTAAACTCTCTCTCTCTCTCTCAAGTTGAATCCACGTCCACCGAATTTAAAAATTTGGGAATAATACTATATGAGAATTACACAGAGGTAAGACTAAACAAATAGGTAAAATAGGCTAAAAAACAATAAATTTTACATCCAAAAGATAACCACGAATCGATTTTATCATGACGAAAAATAAGATTGATAGTAATTTAAATAAAATTTTCAATGATAGACTTCCAACATCACGTTCCTAATCATGTCCTTACAGTTTAATGATAAGGAAAATAAAGTTTCTTTACTGATGAAGTAGCTTACAAGGCTTTGAAGGTTTTTGATAATATTTAAAATTAGCCAACAGGTGTTACTTTGTAGAAGGCAAACACCTTAGCACAGTGAAACTTACTTTAAAACTGTCTGAAGTCGAAGTTTAATAAGGAACTAGTTTTAACTGTTGTATTGCCAAGAGACACAATATTGATATAGGAGGAACATGTCATTTTGTACCCAACGCGACACTAGGCACATAGTGAACGGCGATTTGTGGAAGTTATAACGTGTGTTTCATTTAGTTTATATTAATGATTCATATTGGATGACTTGTGTATTGACAGTTGGGGAAAGACAAACTGAACGGACAAATATAGAGAGGGAATGCATGCAGAAGATGTCAATAGAAGGGAGGAATATTATTGAGGGGAGAGAAGCAATGTAAATGGAATCATGTTAGATAACAAGAGAGGAATAAGCCAGAAGAAATGAAACAATAAACACAAAAACAAAGCGGCAGATTATAAAAATTCCATTGAAGTCGGTTATAAAGAAGTTTATCTCTGATAGTTGAAACAAACTTCATGTTATATATACATGTATATATATTATAACTAGTTATTTGTGTATCTGGACAGTCATTCTGCGTGAATTCTACGGCATTTATATTGCAAATAAACACATTTTCTCGACATCATTTCGTTCTACAGTTATTCATGCACCCGATTTTATTTCATGGTGCCCAAAATATCTTTTCCTTCTTCATGTTAATAAATACACTGCGATTCGCCAAAAAATTAAGGGCAGGAGGTGTATGAATGAAACACTTTTTCATCCATAGCATATTCCCTATTTAATAAACATTTCACCTGTAACAGCCTTTGAAATATTTTTCCTTATAATATTGCTGTCCTTTTCCTCATTGTACTATATATTCATCAGTTTTCCAACCAGATGTAACACTACTTCATTGGATATCTGCAATAGCTAGCAATATTTTCTCCAAATGTCTTCATAGTCCCATGTCAAAGTTTTCCAATCTAGGTTCATCATCTTTCCTCACACAGCAAATTTTTCGGAAAGAAGCACCTCCTCTCATCTCAGACTTCGATAATATTGTCTAGATTTTTCTGCATGGGGTCTTTTTCTTAAATTCCCTTCTTATGGAAATATTCCTTATGAAAATATACTACCTTTAATATCGTTACTAATATTTTAATTTCCGTAATTTCATGCCATTCTTCCGACTTAAATACGTCTAAAAATGATTGAACTTCATTGTCTTCCTAACATTTCACTTCCACGATTTTTCTTAATTATGCCTAAATTCCCGCCTCTTTATTTCCTACTTTCCTGGCCATGGTATCTTAGACTAATGATTTCATATAATTACCAAAAATTTGTTCCATCTACTTTGGCCACCTGTTATGGTTCACATTATTTCGATTGGCGCATTGGTCTCAAAAGTTACGCGTTTTATTTCCACGCATCATTTTCAGCATATTTTTCTCCTAACTACAAATTCATAGTGTTCTATTTTCTTCTCTTGCCCATCTACTTAAGCACATTTTCTGCTATCCATTATCTCCTAATTATTGTTAAATTATCTTTCCTTTTTTCCCACTGCAGCTCAAGTAATTCCTACCTCAATATCTTATAATAATTCTCTTCTCTATAACTCTTCATAAATAATACAATATAAAATAACAGACGATTTCAAATTAAGCATTTCCGAAGTGATGCTAAAAAAGACGGGGTTAATATTTGTGAAAATTTAAGTAGCATTAGTTTAACTGCTCTTCATTAAATATTTTAACAAAATTTATATGACAAATAGAAAACCACAAAACGGAACAAATATTCATTGGGAATCACTGCGGATACAGAGTAAACTTTGGGAAAAGAGAGGCTGAGAATACTGATACAAAACATGACAAGGAAATATAAAGTGATGTAAATAGTGCTAGTGGATCTGCATTAGGAATTTGATCTGATGATTTAGAACTTGATGTTTAAGGGTGCTCAAAAACAGAAGTACTGAGTACAAGCATAAAAAAATTACCACTGAAAATCCACGTGGCGATAGTTTATCAAGGAGAAGTGCCAACAAATAAAAAAATAAATTTTTCAATAAATAAATTATATATATATATATATATATATTATTATTATTATTATTAGGTAATCTACCGGTTAAGGTAGGTTTTTGGATGGACACAACTATCAAATAAACATTTTGTGACTCCCCACCTAGCAAACTAATCTATATCAGGTCCCTCTTCATCTCGGTGTACTTCTTTCCTCCCTTCATCCCGTCCAACATCCCTATCCTGTTCCTACCCTTACCTCGCTTGCCCAACATTCTCCCCTCTATTACCCTCTTCAACATTCCACTACCGCTCAATACGCCTTTCATCCATTTTTCCTGCCTCCATAGGATTTCTCTTAACAAACCCCTCTCCTCACCCACCATTTCCAGTACTTCCTCATTTGTTTTCCTTTCGGTCCATTTCACCTTCTCCATTCTTCTCCACACCCACATTTCAAAAGCCTCCAATCTACGTCTATCCTCCTGCTTCAGCGACCACGTTTCCGCGCCGTACATAGCTACGCTCCATATCAGAGTTTTTACGAGTCTTGTCTTAACATCCCTACTCAACGTCCCCGTCATCAACTCCCTCCTCCTTGAGAAAGCCTCCTTGCCTAGCGCAATTCTTCTCCTTACGTCCCTACCACTTTGACCGTATTGGTCCAAAACACTTCCGAGATATGTAAACTGCTCTACCTGCTCTATTCTTTCCCCGCCTATTTTAATATTTAGCTTAGCCTTTTTCTTTCTGGAAAATCGCATAACCTTTGTTTTATTAATATTGATTCTCATCCCATATTTATCGCACTGAACCTCCAATTCACTCAACAATGCTTGCAACCCCTTGGCTGACTGAGCAACTAATGCTTGGTCATCAGCAAACCTAACCGATTTTACGAGTTCCCCTCCGACTTTCATTCCTACCTCCAGTTCTTCCCATGCCTCTTTAATCATTTCCTCTACATATACGTTGAACAGTACCGGTGACAATGGGCAACCCTGCCTTACACCTCTTCCTAACACTGCCCATCCAGACTCTCCGTTCCCCACTCGCACCTGAGCAGTCTGAGACATGTACAGGTTGCGGATCAGTCTCCTGTCCCTCCAATCCATTCCTATTTTCTGCAATACACGCATTAATTTTTCCCAATTCACTCTATCAAACGCTTTTTCGAAATCTACAAAACAGGCAAAAACGTCCTGATTGTTTTCTATATTCCTCTCGACTAGTGATCTCATTACTGCAATGGCATCACGCGTACCTCTTCCTTTCCTGAACCCAA
This sequence comes from Hetaerina titia, assembly GCA_037158775.1. NCBI lineage: Eukaryota > Metazoa > Arthropoda > Insecta > Odonata > Calopterygidae > Hetaerina > Hetaerina titia. The sequence continues at coordinate 64,011,744 of CM073769.1, forward strand.
ACTGATCATCCCCTAAGTAATCATTTGCCTTACTCTCTATCCTTTTGTTGATGATCCTGAGAATAACTTTAGCTGCGTGGGATATCAAACTTATTGTTCTGTAATCCTCACATGACGAAGCCTTTGCCTTTTTTGGAATAGGAACTAACACCGATCTCACAAAATCTTCCGGCCAGATTCCTTCCTTATAGATACTACGAATCAGTCCATATATGGCCTTTTTCCCACCTTTCCCTAACCATTTCAACATTTCTACAGGAATATTGTCCACCCCCACAGCCTTATTTGCTTTCATCTCCTTTAATGCCCTTTCTATTTCATCGTCGAGTATGCCTGGACCTAAGCTATCTTCTTCTACGTCATGTTCCTTTTCTATGTCTAACCTTGTCGGCCTTAGTTCTTTACCATACAGTGCTTCTATATATTCCTTCCATCTCTCTTGGATTTTTCCTGGTTCAACTATTATCTTACCCCATTTATCTTTAACTGTTAGCACAGATCTTGCCTTCTTACTTCCCGATAATAACTTAACCTTGCTGTATAGAGCACCAATTTCACCCTTCTTCTGTAAACTTTCCATATCCTCGCATTGCGTTTTCCACCATTCTTCTTTTGCTTTATTTGTGGCCCTTCTCAATTTATTGTTTAACTCTTTGTACTTCATTTTGCCTAACTCTGTGTTTACATTTTTCCATCTTCTTCTCTCATCCATCTTCGCAATCATCTCATCCGTTACCCATGGTTTCCTTATCCTTTTCCCGTTAACGGGTTCCTATATTGTGTCTTTAGCGGCTTCCAATATCCCTTTCTTGATACATTCCCATTTTTCTTCGATAGCACTCAGTTCTTTACCGTCATCCATCATTTTCTCTACAGCCTCCTGATACTCCTTCCTCGTTAATTCATTTACTGCTTCTAAATTCCATTTTTTAACCCGCCGCCCTTGCCTTATCTTCTTGAAACGAACATTACATTTCATAACAACTAAATTGTGGTCAGAGTCCGCATCCGCTCCTGGGAAACTGTGCGAAAATATCACACTGTTCCTAAACCTGTGCCTAACCATAATATAATCTAACTGATACCTTTCTGAGTCACCTGGCATTTTCCATGTATACCTACGCCTTTTGTGGTGTCTAAACCATGTGTTAGTGATGACTAACCCCTGTCTCCTGCAGAATTCAATTGCTTTCTCCCCGCGTTCATTCCTCGTGCCTAACCCATAGTCCCCCACCTCACCACCATCTCTTCCTTCGCCTACCGTCGCATTCCAATCCCCCATCACTATCAAATGTTTCCCTGCAGGAACACTCGCGATGATATCCTCTAACTCATCATACATCCTATCGACTTCTTCCTCCTTGTGGTTGCTCGGTGGCATGTATACCTGAATAATGACCAAGTTCGTCGGCTCTGCTTTAATCTCTACGAGTAAAATTCTATCTGTCGCTTGCTCTATGTTGACTACGCTTCTTCCTACCCCTTTATTTAAAATTACGGCAACCCCTCGTTGGCTCTCATCCCCGCCGCTGTATATTACTCTATAATTGTCACTCCAGTAATCCCCGCTATCCTTCCATCTCACCTCGCAGAGGCCTAAAACATCTATGTTACCTCTTTCCATCTCTCGCTTAATATTTTCTAATTTGCCTCTCCTCAACATTGTCCTGACGTTCCAGGTTCCTATTCTAACTACTTTCGCCTTCTTCTGAGTCTTCTGTCCTGCTGAAGTTATTCCTTCCCCGCAAGGGTTTCGTGGGATGACGACCGCGGAAGCCTTGCCTCTCCCGCTGCCGGGCACGACACACGGCTTCTTGGGCCGTGTCCCGTAGTTGCCAGGACTCATATTATCTATAGTGCCCATCATAATATTCTTGGGAATCATAATTGAGGTGGTTTCCCGTTGCCTTCCTCAATAGTGTTTTTAACGTGACACCATCACTTAATGGCCGCCCCACTGGGGTCAGACGCCATTGCAGCCGCCTCACTGAGGAACAGACGCTGCGTGGACTACCTTTCGTCTGGCTCCTAACCTTCGACCTATCTGGCATGGGTGACCCTTCCAGAAGTAATTATCATTACTCCCGCCAGCACAGCTCTAGGGGTCATCGGAACACACAAGCCCTTCCACCACGACAAGGTTGTAGTCCATGGGAGGGATATATATATATATATATATATATATATATATATATATATATATACAGGCCCCCTGTGTAACACATGTATGTTAAGGTAACTTTTTTACGCTGGTGATCTGCTCGATTCCACCTTCGCCAACAGTCTTGTGTTTGTCTTTTACATGTGTATCCCTTTTCCCTATTTCTTTATCCATGAGAATGAATGTGTTCGCCTTCATTTCTATATATATATATATATATGTATGTATGTATGTATGCATATGTATGTATATATAAAACTTAGACAATAACATACAGCACGAGAACACATAAAAAGAACACAATAATTTCTTGATAATTTCGACGGACTCGAACTCCGTTTCTTCGGAGGTTTGTTGAGAGAAATCCAATGGAGGCGGAAAAATGGATGAAAGGCGTATTGGGCGGTAGTGGAATGTTAAAGAAGGTAATAGCGGGGAGGATGTTGGGAAAACGAGGAAAGGGCAGGAACAGGATAGGGATGTTGGATGGGATGAAGGGAGGAAGGAAGTACACGGGGAAGAAGAGGGACCTAATGTTGAGTAGGTTTTCTTAGGAGTCACAAAGTATTTATTTGATAGTTGTGCCCATCCGAAAACCTACCTTAACCGGTAGATTACCTAATAATAATAATGTATTTGTGTATTTGTGTGTGATTATGAACGGAAGATGATATTGGGGCAACAGTTGATGGGGCATTCACAGTGTATATCTTCAAAATAAACAAATAAGAAAAATAATGGTGATCAAAAGAGATTGAAACGGAGAAACATGATTATGAATAGGGCGAGAAGAAATAGATAATATTAAGCCATTGAAGTTACTAAGGGTAGGCGCAAGGATAGTAGAAGGGCACAATGAACTTAGCTAAGAAAGTATTCAATGTGAAGAAAAGCTTACTCACCTAGAAAAATCTAGTTCAGGAATACATTCTCGTGAATGTACGTGTGTAGTGTAGCACTGAATGGATTTAAAACACGGGAGATCCTAACAGGAGACAGGAACAAAATGGAAACTTTCAAAATATGGTGCTACAGATTCTGGAGATGAGAGAAGGGTGGATAAAGTAACAAATAATTAGAAGATATAAGCAGAAATAAGAACAAATTAGTAGAAATATTTGTTGACGGTTTGACTTTGAGGGACATATTCGTAATGAATCAGCCCTTGCAGTTCGAAGAAACACACCAGCATGACTTTCATATTGGATCGGGACATGTGAGCTTTCTTTGGTCGCGGAGAATGAGGACATTTCCACTGAGGAGACTGGGCCTTTGTCTCAACATCATAACCATAAACCAAGGTTTCGTCGCCGATTACGATGGTTTTAAGAAACTCTGGATCTGCAATGGCTCGATCCAGGAGTTCCTGACAAATGTCCACACTTTTTTGTCTCTGTTTATCGGTCAGCACCGCGGGAAAAATTGTGATGTAATGCATGTCATGCCCAAAATGCTTGTCAAAATTGTCTGACAGAATCAAAAACTAATTTTCACTTCATCGGCCATTTCCCTAACAATTAAACGGTGATTTTACCGGTCTGTCCGGGAAGTGGAAGGCCACCCCGTTCGCGAATCTTCATCTGTCAATGTTCTGCCCGACTTAAAACGACTGTACCACTGACAACACTGGCTTTGACTCATAGCTTTATTAACAAAGGCTTGCTGTATAATTCCAAATGTCTCCGTTGTACTTTTGCCAAGTTTGAAACAAAATTTCACGCCCACACGCTGTTCCTCTAGCTCCTTCATTGCTGCCGTCGCACGCGGCGACGAACAGGTTAAGAAACGTACCGCTGCCGCTGCTTAACGACTCGATGTAAACAAACGCAACACCTCTCATTTTAGTCGTTAGATGTGTTGGTAGATGACGCACTGTGTGTCGTTTCGATCCGCTGAACGGTTTGCGCAGAATAAAATCATTCCGGTATTTTTTTTATCACACTTTGTGTACCTGATATCTTTGCAATGTTTTATTATGTCCCAACTTATAAATTAAATGTTTTTGATATTTCTTTGTGACTTTGGTTTCTTACTGTTATGATGTCCGATTGTTTGGGAAAAGAAGGGGAATTTTTACTTGAGTATCTTGTACTGGAGTATTTGAAGGAGTATCTGTACTGGAATCTATCTCCCTTATTTTATCTTTTTGGTCTGATCTATAAGAGTAGTATGGGGTCATTATAATTCCTTTAGTGTCATCGTTAAACTCGTTTGTTTTTCACCTTTCTACGAGTCTAAGTTTCGCTTGTTCTCTTCGTATTTCAAGTGGCTCTCATCCTAATTCCCCTAAGAGACCTGTCACCCTTAATGAGATTCAATTATTCGTTTTTCTCGTGCACTATTCGCGATAACAATAAAAGCGGGAACACTTAAGAAAATAATAGGTAAACGCTTTCGAAAGTAGGAATTTACTATCTGGTGCTTTCCCGGCGTATTTGCTGGATGAAGTTTTCTCGGGTCTTCCACCGGGAAGCCCTGACCCGGTGGAAGACCCGAGAAAACTTCATCCAGGAATTTACTAGATTAAATTTCCAAAAAACACTATCCAAGTCCGGCGTCCTAACGTCCCCCGCCGTGTGGCCCTTGAGCCAGGCGGGGTGTAGTTGAATGTATATAAAGCCTATCGTATTTGTGAATTGTCCGTTCGGAAAGCGTAGAATACGGGTAATCAGTGTCTGAATTACATGTGTTCCCGCCCCCTTTTAACGAATTTTCTTGTTCTCTTGGTATAGGCATAGGAATAGATGCTAACCATGTAATACTCGTAATACATGTTGGCATGTTGCACGATTAGTGTTCGGTCGCCCCCTTCCTCCTTTACACGCGGTTTTTGGTGGATGGTGGGGCGCCCGGTACATGAGGAAATAAGAGTGAATTTATGTAGAATGACCGGTGACCAACCACCCCCTGCCACACGTCATTGCGACGGCTTGCGGGGTATTGTGTGCTTAGATGTAGATCACCTAATTTAAAAATTAAGAAAATGTATTCTCTTAACACAGGAGTTAATTCAAATGGTTTCATCTTATTTTCTATCATCTAACAAATGCCTTCAGTAAAAGCCGTACATTAAAAATTTTCATTCACGATGCGTCCTTAAAAAGGAAATGAAAACGGAGTATTGGAAGCCCTTAAAGAAAAACTTTGGTAGTCAATTCGATTAAATTTTGACTTGGCCACCAGCAACGCTGCCAAAATTTTGAAACTCAAACCTAGGTTTTCTATTGAGTTGTGACTTCTGCTGAAAGGGAAGAACTTTTTTATGATCCCCAAACGCCCTCCGTATTAGCCTGGAATAAAATTCAGCATATTTCTCAATGATGGAATGGAGGAGACTCAATGGGAGAGAGTTCGAAGCACAGAGTTGATCCTCTGCCAACTTTTAAACTGCTTCGTCACTACCCACCAGATACCCAATCATTGTGACAACTGAAACCGCTTGCCCTCCGGGGGCGGGAGTGCGCCGCTCGAAACAACTGTGCACAGAGTGACACGAGAAAAACCGGCGATTACAAGGTTCGGGAGATATAGAACGACTGACCGAACTGGTGGAAATTCATCAAGGAGGGTTAAGAAACTTTTCATGTAGGGGCACGTTTCCTTACTGGGAAGGGAAGGTTTCTCAAAGCGTCGTTCGATCGGGTGACACACTTAGCTACGGTTTTCGAGGAGCCATAAGTAAACAGTGTATTGATCCCGTCTTCACGTCCTTTATTACCTTCCCACTGAATTTACGTGGTAACTTGCGCTCCTACTGTTATTGTGGACGCGTAGATAGCGTGGATATTTAAAAAAAATCTTATTTCAGTCTCCCTTTCAAGATCGTGATAATGTATAAGGCAAAGGGTTGCGCTAATGTCAGACGGCCATACAAGGAGCCATAGACAGAACTAATTATGTAAACGAGCATAATATGTTACTCAATAATATGTAAAATAATTTAGTTACATGCGTGAACATTGAACTGAATTGTTCTTTTTGTAAGTATCAATGTTCCAAATTTTATATTGTTTCATCAATTACTATAATATTAATATTTGGGTTTGTACTTTTCGCAAATATCATAATTGGTTTGAAAACTATTTTGAGAATGTCAAAAATTCATATAGTTATCAACAGGATAACGAATATTACCATATTAACTCTGGGTTACATCCAATAAATTGATGGGAGTTTTCAACATGGGCACAATTATCTTAAAAATAAATGCAATGAGTATATAAAACGAGGAACTTGTTTTCTTCTAGTAGAAAAATGTAGTTGCAATAATGTTTCCGCTTAACAAAATATCCTTTGGTATGTGTTTTTAAAAATGCAAACGAACCAGTGTGATACCACTTTTTATATCACTCGAGTGAAACAACATAGCTCGTTTGCAATATGCAAACTTGTTTTACTTGTATATTTTACAGTCTACTATAAGACATTGGCAAAATGAAAGAATAAATAAGTCTTATTTTGTACCGTATACGTTTATCGGTCGATATAATCTTGTTATTTTAATAAAACAATTAACTTATTTTCCCTCAGTGTAATAATATAAAAATGTGTTAACATTCCTCCAAATACAACACAAAAATTCACCACGAATTCCCCGTAAGGAAAAAGTTTGTCTTTAATATTTTAGTCTAATAAACGTACGAGAAATGAAAAATATAAAATAAAGATACCACCGATGCGTCAACTCAAAGCATCGATTGCATTTACCTCCATCCTGGAGGCGGCGACGGTGTATGCTTGGCCGAAACAGACGGGGCATGCCTCCGCACGCTCTCTCGCGGGGATAAAAGTGAACGTGGTTGAATCGAGGTGAAATGCGCTCCCATTCCTGCGGGTAAACAAAACGCTGGATGAGGGTGAGGAGAGGGGATTGCGACGGACCTGGGAGAGAGAGGGAGAGGGGGGGGCCTCGGCTGTGCGATGTTAACGTGGAGGTTGGGCGGGTAAAAACGTATTAAACGAGTTAGAGCACGGCGGCCTATGTGGTGCGACGCTTTCGTAGATGGAGAATTTGCGGCGTGGGAAACGAGACGAGACGAGGGGGCGGGATGAAAATGGTGGCTTCGAGTGGTTGGGGAGTTTTGAGGTCGGGAGATGGGGAGAGAGAGAGAGGAGGAAAGAAGGAGGGGCCGAGATCTCCCGTAAGTGGATGAGGGTTGCAGCAGGGGGCGGGCGAAGGGGGTTCTGTAGAATGAAGTCGAGGCGGGCCTGAAGGGACGGAACGGGAACGGGGATACAAGGGGTCGACCGAGTCCCCGGAGGACCTCCTCTCCAGTCTCCCACCGCTGCACACACAGAATCCCCCATACCCCCGTCGCCTCCGGAAGTACCCCACCCCTCCAGACCCGGCTCCGATGGCTCGAGGAAGCCTTCATCTCCAAGCGCCCCGTCCCGCATGAAAGAGGGCTGGATCCCTTTTTACCGCCAGACATATCATTTTCCTTACCTCTGCTCTCTCCTCCCACTTTCTCCTTTCTCTCTGCTCACCGCAAGCCTAAGTTCTCAATTCACATCCCCCTCAACTCTACCGTCTTCGCCTCCTAAGCATCGTCCAAAATGCCTTAGCCCACCCTTCCCCCATGATCATTCTTTCCTCTCCTCAGGTCGCCTCCTGTTCAAGAGCAAGACGTGGACCTCTCCTATGCCAACGGGGAAAGATCTTTTCGTCATTCTATATCTAGCTACTGATTTTCCCCCGGGCGTCATCTTTTATCCAGTTTTCAAGCTGAACCTGGCCTTTTGGTTTCTGGCTTGGCCATTTTCAAGCTGAAATTGGCCCAACCAGATTTCGACGGTTGAAGCTACTTTTCCTTCTTTACTAAAAAAAGGTAATACCATAAAACTAGTCAATGGTATACCACTAGCATCTTGGGTTTATTCTATAAAACGAATCCATCTGTTTTTACGTGCTTTTCCTTCAGTTCCCAGATGATATTTACTCAAGGTCTGTGGGGCAAATGAAGGGAAATTAGCAAGGAATTAACCAGTGAGAAACTACATGTAGTTTACAAGACTGTTTTACATTTTGCCAAAGGAAAATTTGAGTGCACAATACTATTATTACAATATTAATTCTAACGTCTATTTCTAAAATATTTATTCGAGAATGTCTGTCCTCATGTAGGCGTTGGGCTACACGTAATCATTTTCATTTTTATTCTAAGTGTGAATCAACCTGATACAAATCTATAACCATATATGCTCATTGCGTTGCATAAAATTTATATTAAAGAGATTAAAAAATATATCGGCATCTTTATAAAATTTTATACGTGTATGTGATAATAAAGTCGTTAAATATGGAAATGTACCACATAACGAACTAGTATTTCAAAGCGTCTTCACCAATATCTCACCGAATACCTCCGATAGCTTACCAAATCGTGCTGGTCTCTCATACCCAAAAAGGAAATCTAATGAAATCTAATGGAATAGAATGTTTGCTGAAAAATATTAAGCCTAATAAATCCTTCGGGCCCGATAAAATACCTGCTCGTATATTTAAGGATCTAGCTGCGGACATTGCACCGTATCTAGACGTCATAAAAAAATTAAGTAGTTGCGGTCAGATCACAAGGTTGCCAGAGATTGGAAAACGGCGAAGGTAACACTAATATTTTAAAACAAAGGCAAGGAGGAACCGAGAAATTACAGACCTATATCCCTCACATCCATTTTGTGCGAGAATTTCCTATTTGAATCCTATTTCCAAAAAATAGAACGGTTTCCGAAAATGCAGATCCTGCGGAACACAACTTGCACTTTTTTTCATGACATTCTTATTTCGGGAAAGACGAATCCAGTGGCCACATTTTGTCTAGATTTTAAAAAAACCTTCGACAAAGTACCTCATAGTAAATTACTTGCAAAGCTAGAAGCTGAAGCCAGTGATAAAAATATCCAGGGTTGGGTTAAAAGATTTTTGGAATGGTCGGGTACAAAGATTATTGATAGATAGAGATAGCTCAAATGTAGTAGAAGTTACTTCAGGTGAGAGTCTTATGTAACAATTTAGCAGCATTGCATAAAAATATGACGGGGGGATTTGGGCGATAAACGTTTTTATAGATATTGAGGAACTTGGATTATTGGAGGAAGAATTAATTGAACTATAAAATTATGTTGAATTGAGACCAAATTCAAGATAAATTAACAAGAGATTTGGTTACAGAAGGAGGTTTCCGATCGCTCCCATCTATTTTGGATGGTGATTTAAAACTCTTTCTTACATTTCCGACTTCTTATTTGGTGGATCGTGGTTTTAGTTCAATCATTCAGGTTATTTCCAATTAGAGAAACAGACTTCAAGTTTATAAACGCGGTGGTTTAAGACTCCTGCTAAGTGACATTAAACCGGAAATTGGAAAACTGGTACCAGGTCATCAAGCCCATCCATTCCGTTAAAATTTTATTTGATGGAAATAAGTCAAGGCAATAGAATCTCCTTCTAGACCATGAAGAATTATAGTCAATAGTCACTTAATTGTTTAACTAATTTGAACAAAACATGATTAGTTGTTCTATTACCATTAATGGAAAATGTTCATGTAATATAGTAGCTTAATTTAAGTAAAAAAATGACATGTAAACTTCTAAAAAGAGCTTTTTAAAATTATTTGTTTTGATAATTTATTTTTATGTAAAAAATACATTCTCATCTAAGTTCCTTTTTTTGTGTTTTAAGCCTTTTGCATTAATGTGATACGAAAACTATACATCTATTGGATTGTAAATAAACATTTGATCAGTCATTGCTTTTTATTTAATAATTTCAAAGTTCATCATTCGGTAATTTTGTTTGATGATTTTGAAGCTACCGATTAGGGGGAGTTGAGTGTAGGTTTATGGATCCAAGGAGGCTCGAAAAATTTTGGAAACACTGACTTAGAGATATGGAATATGTTGAAGAAATATGAAACAATTTACCACCTGTGTTGGGAATAAATTTCAACGGGAGAAATGAATAAGCATACCATGTCTCTAGTGAAGAGGACAAAAAACAGTTCATGCAATCAGGAATCTGAGAAGAAAATTTTCATAATTTTAAATTATGCCGATTACAACAGATTTCATTTCCAATATAAAATATTGAGCATTTGAATCAAGTCATATTTATACGTACATGGTGCCATGCAAATCACCTATACTGTGTGAGGTAGGGAATGTACTCGTAATAATCATTCCACAGAAGGCATGCATCATCAGTAATGAGTTTTGCTAAAATTTTAGTGAGCAATGATAATGCAAAATATATATAATTAAATAGAGGAAAGTTTAAATACAGCTCTATAACCCATAATATCTGGGTACAAAACACTTCTATTTGCGTATTTGAGTAGTGCAATAAAATGAAGTCATATAAAAGAATGATAATATTCTATGTTAGTTTTAATTTACAAAACAATTGTCTCCCAGCACGGTCTTTTGCAGTTATTCTAACCAATTGTCGTTCGGCAGAAAAATATTTTAAATATGTCCATCACTCACTTGATCTTTCTAATCCTAATTTCATTAACTTTTCTACAATGGGTCTAGTCTTGCATGTAGCATGGTGATATGAGTCGATGATTCTTGTCCACTGTGGACTGTAGGAAGAAGGAATAAGCCTCAGACCGCTAATGATCCAACTTGGGTAGTTCCCTCATTTAAATCTCCCAAAAAGTCACCCTTCGTGCTTTCCTGTCTTCCCACGCCTTATTTTTACGGTGCATATAATTTACTACAAATCCCTCACCCTTCCTTTTTACTTTCTCTATCTCACTAGGATGGCCGGGCTCTTTTGAGTTTACCCTCTCTTGGGTTATATGAGGTGGAAACTACAGCCGGGCATAGGGAGGGGTTAGATAGGTGAAGGGATTGGGGGGAGGAACGAATGGTACCAAAGGGAAGAGTGGACAGAGGTGGGATATCGAGAAAGGGAGCGTGGGAGAGGGGTAGTTGGACAATGGGGTACGATTCTCACTCCTGTGATCTACGGAGAGGATGTAGAATGCGTGTTTGTGAGCTAATTCTCTGGCCAAAGGGTTCGCGGAGGGAGGTGGAGAGGATGAGGAGAAAGAGAGACAGTGAGAGAGAGGGACATATAGAAAGGGAGGGGTGAATGTCGACGGAGGAGTGGATTGATAAGGAGATGGAACTTGAGAAAGCGAAGGGAGGGAGAGAAACTTGGCCAAAAATTTGGTTCGGGAGGCATGGGAACGAATGTGGTGGGGGGGGAGGAAGAGTAGGAAGCATAACTGTCCACCGTGAGATTCGAGGCGATCGAAATCCATTTGGAATGAGAGAGATGGTACACTATGACAGAACTATAGGTGGGGAGGAGAGAAAGTGAGGGAATGAGCTAAGGCAGGCCGCCTACAAGGAAAATTTTTCGGTTGGACGAATGGGTTTTTAAAGGGAGTGCGAACTTTGGTGAGAGTGAGCTGCGTGTGGAGAACGTAAACGACGGGATACGCCCTTTACTCCGGCGATGGGCACCGGACATGTATGTCGGGTGTTCTGGGGAAGAAGGAAAATTGTGTGGGAGATTGGTGTGGGAGGAGATGAACAGGGAAGGGTGCTCGTTTGAATGGAGTGAGCTGGGAAATGGGTGAACGGCCACGGTACGGCGAGGAGAGTGTCTTCCCATTGTTCTTCCAGAGAGGAGTGAGAAGGAGTGGACCCTCGCGGTCGTTGAGGCTAGATGAATAGCTGACAAAGGGTAAAGGGATAAAGCAAAGATAGCGCAGCGTAAAATCTTGTGTGGTGGAGAGAATATTAGTTTTGAGATGATGATCGGCGTTATGGGATTTTAATGGTTTTGAGAGAAGAGAAAGGGATGCTAAGGGTTGGCGCAGAAATAAAACGGACGTTTTCAAATGGGAGAGCACACCGACTATCTTCATGAGAGTGTAAAGTGAGTGAATTGGAAGACAATGGTTGGAACGATCGGACTTATAAAGTGAGATATATAAATGCATATTTAAAAGAGTCTCTCTCAGATATCCTCTCCATATTTTCCTATATAAAAGTCCCATTGTGGGCTTATTTTAATTATTTAAGATGCTATAAAATATTCATGCTGCAAATAAATATGCTTTACGATGCTATGTTTTAAAATTATTAGTGACCTAATTATAAAAACTTTTCTTCGGTAAATACTTAATAAATTAATTGTTAGTAAATAATTATTTAGTTAGGCAGCTAATTAATGCTAGTTGCTAGCAATTAGTGGAAAATAAGCATTTTATTAGATAATTTATTGTTTCACATGCTCTGGTAAATCTACAGTTGTGTTTACAGAATAATAAACTCTGAATGAACATTATTTTACTTAATCAACTTTCTTTTTAAATTTTTACTTCTAAGGATAATTTATTTTCCATTGTTTGTTCAAAATCTTACTAGCCTAATATACATATTGTGAGACGCCTCTGTGTTAGCATACTAGTATAAATCTATTATATATTTCTATGGAATGAAAAATCTAATATCGTCAGAAAATATCTTTTTTTTCAGTCAAACGTATACGTAACTTTTTAAGTAACAGTTGACTGAAATACTTTAACGCTTATTGAATAGGGTCCTTGGAATTACGAAGAATATTTTGTAAATAACATACAGTATTGCTAATACTTACATAATTCACAGTGGAAACACTTGGAAATTAAAGTGACTTAGAAACTCGAAAACCCCTAAAGACCTTCTGGTAAAATGCGGGTATCCTCGAATGATGTTTCCCATCAAAATGGAAAATATTATAATTAAAAATAAAAGACAAGTGTTCATTATGGTTACATATAATATTGGAATCGATCGCCAAAATATGAAATAAATGGTTCAATAAATTTACAAAAAAGGCAACTATAGTAAAAGAATAAAATTCCACATAACACCGAGAGTATACCAAAAACACTGACGGGATGTTTCGGCTTCTCGTAAATGCAAGTGGATACATTTCATTTTCTCTTGATAGAGTGAAGCCGTCATTGACCGACCACTTCGGCAAACGGTCAATAACTAATGCTGATGGCTAAATGGCGGGTTGCTTTAGTAAGACTTTGTTACCTACAACAGATAGATAGCTCATTAACAAAGAGCGATGGCTCAATGAGTAGGACGGTGCACCTCATCTCGTTATCAATGGCCATGGGAAACCATGCAACTCAAAATTAGCACTATGTTTTCTATGCTAGGTTAAATATATCTATCAATTAAATGATTCAAATGACGTAATATTGTCAGTTCTTTATCATTAATTTGTAGATATCCGGTTAATTATTGAGTTAAACATTGAAATGATTAATATTTAAAAAGTCAGAAGGTTTTTGCGAACATTATAAACGAAGTCAAATGCTGCTTACATTGCTGACAGTCAATTTTAAGCCAAGATAAGGTACTCAAATTTATTTTTATTGATTAACATTTAATCTTAAATTACTATGTGTTTAGCTAACCTCAAGTGCATGAAGTACACGCTCTGTGCTGTGGCATAATCTTTTTTTTTATTTTTGCTTCTTTGCATGTTGAACAGAAAATGTCTGCTCGTAGAAAAATTAATACATATTCCAATATGTTTGCTTTTGTTCAATATGTTTTATCGTAAAGTACAAAATAACACATTAATGCAGAGTATCAATGAAACCTTATCGGTTTAAATAATTCTATCAAAACTGAAGGCCAAATATCCCATGAAAATGCCTAAATGCAAATATATTTTGATTTCAGCACGGAATCATTCGATAAAAATTCTTATATAATGAAACGCGTATATCAAATAACAATTATCACAGTGCCCGATTTTGGTGATTGAATAGTAGACGGAATTAACAAGTAGCTGCTATTTATGGCGATAAAAAATGGTATTAACATTGAGAAATCGATAAACAATTATTCAATTGATTTGATGTCAATTGATTTTGGAATGTCAGTAACATATTTGCCTCTTATTTTGTAAGCTCTCATTAACTCAACATTCCGAACAAATCCAGGAAAATATCGAACAACAACTTATATGGGTCAGTCTCCCGCGAAGGCAAAAATATTTGTAAAGAGAAAATTATCATTACCTTTAATTCCCCTAGCACATGAAAATCAATTGAGAAAATCAGTTTTAAAAATCCTTTACCTCCAACGATAGGAAATAATTCTAACTAAATAATTAAAAGTACCATTGACTACTCCTTCCCATCTTTGAATTGTTGGTTTCCCAATTAAGTAGAACGTGGTAGTTTGAGTAGTTAAAAATTAAATTTGCCACTCAGGAAGCAGATGGATGATAAGAAGGAAAAGACATACAGTTGGTGAAGAACAACCGCCCAAAAAGAAAACATTTGAGATTTCGTTAGGCAGAAAGACAATAAAGAGGGAACCTGATTCAAAGATAGAACATTATTTAAATACGACGAATGAAAACAAAAGAAAAAAAGAATTATTAGTGGATTAAATTTTACCAAGCACACCCGGCGTGATATTCACATTGGCAAATATTTCGCACAAGTTTGCGATGTTTCTTAATCTGAGTTGTAAATTCTTGCTATTACGTACATTAATCCGTGGTGTCTATTACACTGTTTCTTCTCATTCCATCCATGGAAAAATACCATAATTCTGGGAATCAGGCATTTAGAATATGTGGACATCACACGACTGCGAAATTTGAAATCATTCTCCTAAAGCAGTAATAGGAAATAAGGAGAGAAAGAGAGAGCGAACTAAGACCGAGCGCATGCAGATTACTGCTTCGCCAAATCTCACGGAAATAAATGCGCGCCTCGAGAATGGTACACCGGAGATGAACAAAAAACATGCACTTTGCACCGGCCTGCTCCTTCTCTCATGCCCCCCGATTAAAAAATAAACTATATTTTCCTTGCACCACGGTAGTTCCACGGCATAAATCAGCCTTAGGGGGCCTTTTGCACGGAATGAAATATTTAAAAGAGAACGATGGTGGGAGGGGGGGGGAGGACCGAAGCGTGGGGAAAGGGGCTTATATTTTACCCCCTCCCACCCAAAATTCATACACTCCTTTTGAACGCTTAGTATTCTAAGAATGAGCCCATGAGTCCGGAGAAAACGGAGGGTAAGAAGTGGAGCCGGGGTTGGGAGAGGAAATGGCTCGGGAATTATCGGAAGGCAATGGAATAAAATCAATTTTTTTTGTATTGAAGGGGAGTAAAAGAGAAGGCGGGTGGGGGGGGGGAGACAGTGAGGGAGGTTTGGGGAGAGTGGGGAAGAATTCCTGATTCGTCGAAAATAATGACCGGCGGGGGAAAGAGGTAAGGGGGGTTAGTTTGGAGGGGTGGGACTTTTGGGAAGGGTGAAGTGAGAGACCGACGGAATAACGAAGGGGTGGGAGGGTCGATTTCCAGCAGGGTTTGGGGAGTCAGCATGCGACCGAGGGGGAGATATAAAACCGGAGGATGGTGAGGGGTTCTCCGTGAGGGGGGAGAAGAGAGAAGGAGAAGAGATGGGCAGAGGGGTCGGGTGAAGGCTGAGGGAATCGGAAGGGGTTGAGGGGTCAGATGAGGGTCCGAAGGAATTGCGAGCACGACGTTGGGGACCCAGAGTGGGGGTGGAGGGTCAGGGAAAGGAGCGGTCCCTGCTACGTGGACGGAGGCCCCCGGTTTTAGTTTACGTAGTCTTTGGGGCCTAGGGAGTGGGGAGTACGAGCATTTTTTTTATGGGCGGAAGGGGATATGGAATGTGACGAGGCGTGCGGGGACGGGGCCGGGTGAGTCTAGGGAGAGAGAGAGGCGGGGGGAGGGGCGCGAAAGAAGTGGGTGAGAGCCGGATGAAAGGTGGAGGAGCATGCCTGCGAATCCACGGGTGCACATTGGAGATTTAAGGAAAAGATATATCTTTTTTTTCCCCCCCTCCCGCTCAACCCCATCCACCCTCCCTCCCCATCCCCAAATTCCCCTTTTGGGTTTCTTCGAAAAAGCATTTCCGCACGTTTTACAGCACACGTGAGACGCGTTCCGCCCATTAGACATAAACTTGCGCCGACGGGTCCAGCGGAAAAGATTGCCCTTGGCCACTATAAAATTATGCCCCTAACAGTTTTGCGAAGTCATCCGTGCTGAAGTGCCGGGTAGGTGGGGAGACGGAATTTGTAAACAAGGAAACTGGATGGGGAGAAATTTGAGTCTAATTCGTGTCTCCAGAGTACGTGCGACGCCCTTCGTATATTTTTAACCAAATTTACAGAAATACTTCGGAAACTTAAAAACGTACGCACTATAACTCATTGCCTATGTCCTCGTACTGCGGACGGCATTAAGTCAGCCCTGCTAGTACAGAGAGGAGTATTTTTGTATTGTATGGTTAGATATTATGACCTTTCCGCAACAAACAATTAATTAGGAGCAACTTTAAGGGGTTTTGCGAGGAAAAATTACATGAAATTGAATATTTTAGAATTCGTTTCCATTTTTATTTCCGAGTTCATAATTGGGATCAGCTCTGCAATTTTTATTACGTTCATAAATAAGATGATCTATATTTAATTTTGCATATGATCTAGAGAATAAATTCTGATTTTCTTCATAACAATACCATTTCTTAACGAACTGATATCACTACTTGTCAAATATTATCTCTTTGGAGGTATTTTATGTTAAAAAGTGAATGGAGAGAGTGCGTAGATACATTGTCAATTTCTATCAGAAAAGAGAGTAGTACTAGCATGTCGATCATCGGCCATTATATCGCAGTTGAGCCAAATTGATTTTTGGCTATAAACATTTAAATCAATCAATTCAGATCTAAATTTTAATTACGCTTTCATCATCAGACAAAATTACAAACCATCGTTTCATATTAGAGTGAGAACGGTGAATGATGACACGATCCTATGATGAATTTATAAATTACTTGAATTTTTCCCCTCAACTTCTGCAACGTATCTTCAAGAATTACCTGTCATTTGCTAGGTTTTAATTAGTACTCCATCCCTTCTACGACTCCATGGCTGCTTTTAAAATAATAATTTTGGTAATTTCTGAGAACTTCCTCCAAACTTAAATGCGAAATAGCTTTTTGCGCAATTGTCACAAAAAGTAGAGCAGCGGAGGAAATTGTCGGCGTTGGCGTTTGAAATCCGAACTCGATTCTCATTATTTTAAAAAGTCAAGGTAAAAACAAGGCACACAACCCTGAAACTTATCGGTAAGATATAAACAGGTAAACTTAATGAAACTCCTTGAACGGCGGAAATAACTTCCCAGTCAGTGGCTTTGGTCTGCGACAGACATCCTTGAACCTCGCAAAACAGGGACATGGGGTGACGTCCTGAGGACCGCTTCGGCGGCATATGGTTGGGAAGTAGAGATGGGATTTGGACGACAAAGGATGAGGAAAAGAGCTCAAAATGAGTAGTGGGAAGGGGGTCATTCGACGATAAATCGGCGGGAAAGCGGGAGTTGAAAGAAGGGAATGGTCGGAGGAGAGAGGAGATGGAAAGGGGTTATCGAAAAGGATATTGCTTGCGGGAACAAGAAGGAAGAGCGAAGAAAATGGGAGCGAGGTGAAAAATATATGAAGCGTAAGATAAAGGAGGAGACGCATAAAAGGGTGGGCGGGACATAGTTTTGGAAGGAGGTCAAGATAGAGAGAGGAATAACGACTCATATTGTAGAGGAAGAAGAGTATATTGAACAAAAAAATGAGATTGAGAGTTGCGTTGTATGAAACTTTATTAAAACATTCATTCTCGTCTTCTTTATCTTTCTCTCCGTCTCTCTTCCTCTCTGACCAGGGACCAGCCGCACGGAAACACCCTATCGGAACACATGGCGTGGCATGCACGGCCTTAACCGTGAGGACGTTATCGTAGTTGGAATAACCGAAAAAGGAAGGACGCACAAAAGGTGGTGGGAAATTGAATGAAAGGGCAAAAATAAGAGGTGAGACTGAGATGCACAGAGAGGAGACGTAAGGTAAAGAGGGAGGTTTAGGGTTGAAGAGAAAGATGGGGAGGTATGTGGTGCAGTCGGAGTTGAGTGGGAGATTCGGAGGATGAGGTGAGTTTTAAGGTGCTGAATGCCCGTTTTCGTGTATTAGCAGCGGTGTAGAGAAAAACAGAGAGGAGGAAGAGAATGATGAGGGAATGGAAGGAATGAAGGAGAAGAAAGGGGTAGAAACAACGTTGGCAGGGAGGATCTGAAAAGGTAGATGAATTCGCGAAGTCGGGTATCGAGGGAAGAACATTGGAAGAGATAGAGAGAGAGAGAGAGAGTGAGTGAGTGAGGCGTAACGGAAGTGAGGTAGGGAGGTATAGGTAAGTCGTAAGGCAGCGAGGGTTCATTCGGAGGGACAGTAAAAGGTCCGAAAGGGAAGAGGTCGAAAGGAGTTATACGAGGGGGCGTGGAGGGAAATGGGAGGCAGAAAGAGCGTGGAGGGAGGGATCGGGAGTGGGGAAATTGCAGCTGGAGGAGGGGGAGAGGGCGTTAGATGGAAGTTTCTGGAGGGAAATAGGATTGATTCGTGGGGAGTAAGAGGCTGGAGGAGACGGGACGGTAGGGGGAGGGGTTTGGGACAGGGAAAGATAGACAGCGAAGGGACTCGGACCCTCGCCCCCCGGACGAAAGAGTGAGGGACTGCTTACAAATTACGTCCGAAGAATGGAATAGAGGGGGAGGGAGAGTGATTTTGGGAGGAAGGAAGAGGAAGAAAGAGAGGAGGGGTTGGGATGGAGGCAAGGTAAGGGGGGGAGAGTTGGTGGTTCAGTTGGGGGGGACGAAGAGGAGTGAAGGGTAAGGGAAAGCGGTTCGGTGGGAGGAGGAGAGGCGACGGGAGATATATAGGCAATGGGGGAACAGGAGGAGGTAAGAGGATGGTGTGTGCGAAGGCTACCGGGAGGGGCGGCGAGAAAGGAAAATTAGGTACGTGGCGAAACGTCGACGTGCCTCTTGGAAATTTAGCGCGCAAGTCGAGTGAAAAGAAAGGCGGGGAATAAAATGGTATTTGACTGAGGCCGCATGCAACCGAAATCGTGCGATTTTGAGATCGGTTTGCGTGAGGGGAGGGAAGAGGGGAAAACGCACACCGCGTTGGCGAGACTGAGCATTCGCCCACTTTTTTTTTTGCCTCAACCTGGCGTTTATTTTCGGGACATGCAAGCGGATTGTGCCACGTGTTTTTTTTTCTCTTCAACAGATTGGCCACTTCTGTGGTGCTTTGCTCCTTTTTGAAGTTAGCCAACCCGGGAGAATTGCTAGATATAATTTTGCATTTACCTGAACCGACTCGGGGATAATTTTTGATATTTCTGGTAAAGAGTGAGTAATTGTCAATCTACGAATAAAATTTTGTATTAAAACTGAGGTATTTTTCCGCCAAGGGAAAATTGTGTTTTGAATGTGGAAAATGGACAAAATTAAATAAAGTCGATAAGAAGATTTAGACGAAAAAGCAAGGTCATTAATGAGTAACTTTTCCATGAAAAAAATAGTACTAATGCAAGTACTATAAACTTTTACATTTAAGTATATAAATACATGACCAAAGAATAA
Source organism: Hetaerina titia (assembly GCA_037158775.1). Classification (NCBI taxonomy): domain Eukaryota; kingdom Metazoa; phylum Arthropoda; class Insecta; order Odonata; family Calopterygidae; genus Hetaerina; species Hetaerina titia. Next base: position 64,031,400 of record CM073769.1, read on the forward strand.
ATTCTACAAAAGGAGTTATATTTATGTGAATTTTACACAGGGAAAAGGAAGTAGCTCCCTACCCTGATCTGTGAATTTCACACGTCGTCGGGCATAGTACTGGGTGAATTCTATCATTACCGACCAAACCGACCTTCGGGTTGATTACTGTGTTTATGGTTATATATATAACCATAAATAAATAAATATATATATATATATATTTATTTATTTATTTTGCACGTTTTCCCGAAGTTTTTTAGTGAATGGTTTATGTGAATTCCCCCCCAATGCCTTACCCTTCCCACCTGGTGCTTGTACCACCTGCCACGCACCTTTTTGATGGATCGCGGGGTTTTTATGTAGATTTAAAGACAAAAAATTGAATTCCGTTAATGAATTCTCGAAAATTCATTGTCAAACTAAAGCATCCCTAATTGATTGCAATTCGGCATGCCACTGAACGAGATAAGGAACTTAACGTCGCCGAAACGAGACGAGGACCACAATCCTTATCCATACAGATTTAAAATGATAAAATGCTGTAAACGTGTACATGTAGTGAAACATACAATTATATCAATTATATGGTAATGCGAAAAGTGTTAAAATACAAAAAATATGTAAATGATATCTGTAAAAAAATAAAATATAATCGAAAGTAAGCAAGCTGACCAATGGAATTATTTGGGACGTGGGAAAAGCCTATTCAAGGCTATAGCAGTAGTTCGATCAAAGTGTGAGGCTGTGTCGAGGAAAGGGAAAGAAATGGGCAAGCTCGAGAGAAAAAAGGAAGGATTAAGTGGAGGAGATGAATGTCTAAGGCGCACGGGATAGAAGGAGAGATGCACGTGAGAGAGGTCGAGAGAATGCGAGTTTTGCGGAGGCAGAAGATGAGGGAGATTTTCCCGCGTTTCTCTCACTGACCAGGGTTTCGTGAGGAAGGGTCTTGTTTTCATTCCCTTGGGAAAATGCGTGGGAGTAAGTGGACCTGGTGGGAAGGAGGTGGGAGTACGGTGTGGAAGTTGGGCGGGGGGTGACGGGTTTGGTCACGTGGCCACCACACCGACCTTTCCCTCACGCAGTGGTGCGCTTTGCCCTCTTGCCCTTTCACCCTGTGTTTTTCTTCCTAAATTTTCTTTTACACATGACGTTTGATCGGATTAACCGATAGATTCTCCGCTCCTACACTCCGTACCTGTATCTTTGGCTGTGAAGAACATTTCTGTGAGATGGGTACTAAGCCATTATATGGCATGAGATGAGCCTTTATTATAGCAATGCTTCGAATAATTTACTGCTAAAAATTGAGTGAGAATATTCGAAATTAATTATTTTGATCATATCATATGATATATTTTTTACAACTTTGACTTTAGTACTGTAATTTGTTTTTTTTGTAGTGAAGCTTATGCACCTTATGAAAAAAGTAACATGCCGTTTTCTTCAGCCACCCTTTGGCAAGAAATCTCTATTTAAAATGAATAACACCCAAAGAAGACTTCGAATATTTACTTTTTTTTACCAAATTAATCTATTTATTTTTACGTCAATATGTTAATACTGAGCGTGAAAATGTATTTTTACGATGATTATAAAATTTCAGTCAAAGAAATTCCTGAAGTCGGAATACTAAAGTTCTGTACATTCTGAAGTTACAGTCAAATTCCAGTTATTATTAATAAGTGAACAACTCCTAGCTCTATGCACAACTGGCTCACCAATGTAATACGTGAAAGAGGCGATAGAAGACGTCAAGCAATAAGCTATGAAGAATTGACGGGACCAGGGTTTTCCTCAAGATAATATTTGGATTGATGACTATAGCTTATGTTTTATAATATTTTTTGAATTATTGTTGCTATTATGTTCTTATATTTGTGTTTATACCTATATTCTGGTTTAGACACCACAAAAGGCGTAGGTATACAGAGAAAATGCCAGGTGACTCAGAAAGGTATCAGTTAGATTATATTATGGTTAGGCATAGGTTTAGGAACAATGCGATAAATTCGCTCAGTTTCCCAGAAGCGGATGCGGGCTCTGACCACAATTTAGTTGCTATGAAATGTAGCGTCCGTTTCTAAAAGATGAGGCAGGGACGGCGGGTTAGGAAATGGAATGTAGAAGCATTAAATGGATTAAATAGGAAGGAGTATCAGCAGGCTGTAGAGGAAATCATGGATGACGGTAAAGAGCTGGGTACTATCGAAGAAAAATGGGAATGTATCAAGGCAGTGATTTCGAAAGCCGTAAAAGACACTATAGGAACCGTTAGCGGGAAAAGGTTAGGAAACCATGGGTAACGGATGAGATGATTGCAAAGATGGAGGAGAAGAGAACATGGAAAAATGTAAACACAGAGTTAGGCAAAATTAAGTACAAAGAGTTAAACAATAAATTGAGAAGAGCCACAAATAAAGCGAAAGAAGAATGGTGGAAAACGTAATGCGAGGATATGGTAAGTTTGCAGACGAAGGGTGAAATTGGTGCTCTGTACAGCAATGTTAAGTTATTATAGGGAAATAAGAAGGCAAGATCTGTGCTAACAGTTAAAGATAAATGGGGTAGGATAATAATTGAATCAGATAAAATCCAAGAGAGATGGAAGGAATATATAGAAAAACTGTACGGTAGAGAACTTAGGCCGACAAGGTTAGACATAGAAAAGGAACATGACGTAGATAAAGATAGCTAAGGTCCAGGCATACACGACGATGAAATAGAAAGGGCATTAAAGGATATGAAAGCAAATAAGGCCGTGGGGGTAGACATCATTCCTGTGGAACTGTTGAAATGTTTAGGAAAATATGGAAAGAAGACTCTATATGGACTGATTCGTAGTATCTACAGTATGAGGAAGGAATCTGGCCGGAAGATTTTGTGAAACCAGTGTTAGTTCCTATTCCGAAAAAGGTAAAGGCTACATCATGTGAGGATTACAGAACAATAAGGTTAATATCCCAAAGTTATTATATTTCATTCAATTTTCATTCATATTCAAAGTTATGTTAAAGTTATTCTCAGGATCATCAACAAATGGATAGAGAGTAAGGCAAATCGGATGATCAGTTTGGGTTTAGGAAAGGAAGAGGTACGCGTGACGCCATTGCAGTAATGAGATCACTAATCGAGGGGAATATAGAATACAATCGGGACGTATTTGCCTGTTTCCTAGATTTCGAAAAAGCGTTTGATAGAAAGGAGGTTGCTGGAAATGGCGATTTGTTTGGATTAACAAAATATTTATTTGATAGTTATGTCCATCCAAAAACCTACCTTAACCGGAAGATTACCTAATAAATAAATAAATAAATAAATAAATAAATATATATATATATATATATATATATATATATATATATATATTCACTCCTGCGGGTCGCGGTGGTCTAGCGGGTAGAGCGTTGGACTGCTGACCAGAGGGTCCCGGGTTCGATTCCCGGGCACTTTGGCCCCTGCAGCTCCACCCAAGCTAGTTGATTTTTCGGGTACCAGATCTTCCTGGGAAACCATAACCGGCACAGGGAAAGGAACTGGCCCCCCTACCCTGATGCGTGAATATTCACACGCCGTCGGGCTTGGTACATGGGTGAACTCTACCATCACCTACTAAACCGACCTTCGGGTTGATTACTGTGTTTATGGTTTTTTATATTCACTCCTACATTTGTTCGCGGGATTTTGTTTTTGAATGTGTGTGTGTGTGTGTCGAAGTCCCGCCATACGCCGAAAAAATATTAATTTACATTGAAATAGATATAAGGAAAAGGGATAGGAACATATATAAAGGAAGAACACAGGAGAGGGGGGGAAGGCGGTAATCGGGGAGAATCATGATCGTAAAAACAATATACAGTGCAAGCTTTAGCCATTAATACTTTTAAATAAATTAACTTAAACTGAATCACTTATTCAGGATAATCATCAATCCTTATTGGACATACTTCGTGATGTTGACACTCGGAAGACTTTCACGATTTCCTTAAAATAGCGCATATTTATTCAAATTACACTTATTATTGTGGGAAGTGTTAAGACTAACATTATTGTACTTAATTCTAATTCAAAACGTAGTTTGAAAGCAAGAAGAGAAACAGAGTTTTTGAAAATAATATCTCGACATTACGTCACAAACGGGATTTTTAACGGACCATCTCCACGTTCTTATAATTTTTTCCCCTTTCCAATTAGTTCTGTCGGTATGTTTTATTCTCTACCCCGACTTTCCTTTCCTCTAGAAATTCTATTCCCATCCTCCCCGTCCAAACCTCGCTTCACTCAGCATTTAAACCGCCCGCAGTATTTCCTACCCATTCTATCATCTCCCTCTTTCCTGTTTTTAACTTATCCACCATCCCTCTCTCCCTTTTCGCCCCATTGTCCTCTTCTTGTCTCATTATTCCGACCCTGGGGCCGTGAAAAAAGGGCCCTGCCCTCCGCCCACCACTTATACTTGTCCTTTTCTCCCCGAAAACGTCGTCCCGGAGAGCGGAGTTGGAGCCATCTACCCGCACACGGTTTACTTTTATGTCCTCATCCCTTCCTTCGCTATGAGGGAACCTGTGGCCTAAGTGAGACGTGAAAACGCTCCTCCCCTATTCACTCTTGCAAGCCGCTCTACATCGCCTTAAAAGTGCCCTTCTTCCTTCCTTGCCCTAAGGGGCGGTGAACACGAAAGGGCCTAAAAGCGAAAAAGGGAAAAAGGAAAAGAGTGGACTCTCCCTCTCTGGTAATTACGCAACGTTGATCGCCGTAGGCCGAGGCCATTTGATCAACGATATGTGTTGGTGGGCCACGCTAAATAGTATAATTCCTCACCGGTGTTGATGAGGATATCAGGCTTCAGATTACCGTCACTTCGAGTATCAAAGCTGAACACGATTAGAAACCTTAAAACCCTCCATGATTGGCTCAAAGGAAATCTGTTTCAACCATCCAAACTTTCAAATTCTACAGCCATTAATGGGTGCACAATTTTGTCCAATTTACTACTAAATTTTCGCATGGGATAATAATTTGAAATGGAAAGTAATGACAAAACTTCATTTTAAATTTGGTAAACTAATTTCTGCAGATGATAAATTACAAAATACACGTGGATCTTTGATGGCAACAAAAAATCTTAACGTGTGTCAATCAGCTCTCTTCTCTTATGAATTCCTTCACAGTGTGTTCTAGGATGGATATGCACACATTTTAATGAAAATATGGAATGGAGCATTGATTTATTTACAATATACAATAATCTCTTTGCAATATCAATAAAATACCTCATTAATCATATATAGAGTGAGAAAAATTAATCCTAAATATTTTAAGGCCTGTTTATTTATTTAAATTGGTTACTTTTCCTACCTATTTTGGTGAGTTAGTAGTAAGTGGATAATATTTATTTGCGATGCAAAAATTGATGTTTACCAATTACTTGCGAAAATATAAGAATAACATTGATCAGGTGCAGAATTAGAGATATACTTGTATACTATATAGCGATTCACATTCATATATGCAAATACAACACTAGTATATTTGAGGGGAAGTCAAATAAAAACCGAACACTCGCTACAACAACTAGTCCGCGCACTAACAAGGGCATAACGCAACGACTGCGTGCGCTCCAGTTGTCACTATACTGTTCTACCACACCAATGGTAGTATCATTACGTAAAAATCTAGCTTCTAGCTTTTAACGAACGGTGTGTTATGGTGGGTGCTCGGTTTTCATTTGACGACCCCTAGTGCATATTATTGAAAAGGTTACTAATATATATATATATATATATATATATATATATATATATATAGGTATTTGCCATATATATAATAAGAATAATTACTGCCCATTAATGAATTTAGATACTTTGTAATACAATGGGAATATTATTTCTTTCAAATATTTTCGAGTAGAACCAACAGAATTCAAATTAAAATATGCGAAATCGATAATCGGAAATTGATAAAACAATGGATAAATATGTAAAGTACTTTTCAAATTTAATAATAGTTGACTTTTCTAAAGAATGGCAAAGAATTAAAAACAATTGAAATAATGAAATCGTTCATTCTCTTTATGAAAAATTGATAAGGGAATACCATAACTATTGAAGGAATAATACTGCCCCATCGCTTTGTTATGATTTAACTGAGCGATACGTGTCCTGCAGTGAGAAAAATTAGATGTATTGGACCTGTGTTGTAGGATACTATTTTTTTACTTAACAAACCTAATTAAATACAGTTATTTCTTACTAGTCATGTCCACTTTCTATTTGTAGTAACTTCGTTGTTTGCGCTAGGTAAATTTTGATTAGCAGAAACATAAGGTGTCTATGAGTGAAATATTATTCCTCCGAAGGATATCATAAGATCATGCATTAAGTAAAGTCAAGTCATGAGCCAAGTAAACTCATTTTAATTTCTCAAAACAATCATGTTGTACTCAGAGCCTATTTTTCAACATCACAGCCTATCAATAAACACACGAATGGATCATCATCTCGTACTAACTCCTGGAATTTGTGACGGTGTTCAGGCAGTCTTTTTAAGCAGTCGCGATATCGATGCGATTTGTGCGGTAGATGTGTGCGCCATTTTAGAGCAAAAAAAAAAATAGAAATATTTTTATCGTACAAAGAGGAAAGACTAAAGTTAGAATATCGGTATGACATCCTTTCCACAGGAAACGAAGATGAAAATTCAACCGCGTATCCGGAACGGAAAACTGATGTTTGTATTTACGTCCCGAGGAACGTACACACACACGGGAAACGGAAGTACGCCTGGATGTGGGGAGGTGGTGGAAAGGGGGGTAGAGGAGGGAGGATCTAGGGGTAATATTTGGGTCCACGATGATAGGAGGGGGGCAAAGGGAGTGGGAGGAGTCGGTTGGGAAGAGGGCAAGAAGGGAGAGGCAGCCAGCGATGAGAGATGATCGCGGATGGCGGGCCCACCAAGGAGTGGGTCATAGAAATTCTCACGAAAGGACCAGAAGAGATAAATGTGTAAAATGCTATGGACGGGATGTGTAGTGGCGGGAGAGGAAGCGTGAAGGGGAGCAGTGTGAGGTACAAGTGGGTGTGGTCCCGGTCCCACGGCTACACGGCTAAAGGAAAGGGTTGCGGAAGGAAAGATCATGTGTACACTGGGAAGGGAGAACATTATTACCCACTGAGGGAACGAATGCAAACGAAGAGGAATGCGAAGTTTCTCTCCTCGGGGAGTGAAAGAAGTGCACCGGACAGTGAAGGACCCGGGGGATGCTAAGTTGAGAAACTAAAGTGCCGCAAAGTCAC